>OY987315.1:24414586-24419586 GCA_963920655.1 Geranium rotundifolium | reverse complement strand
AATCCAGTACGATCTCTCCACGCAAGGAAAGGATCTCCCCAAATCAAGGAAGATCAAATATCGTGAATCAATCCCATTAAAGGATTGATTAATTTCCTTCTACGGCCACGTCCAAACTAGTATAAATAGGCTAGCTAGGACTCATTTGTAATCATCGACTTGATCACTCGCTCTCGACTTAGAGCTTTAGGCTAGATCGGCTACACGCCAACTAATAGGGACGAAACGTTGTATCCTTCTCCCTATTTCAATACATAAACCGCCTCCGACAAGGAGGCCGGCTTCTCGATCTTTTGCCTCTTCCTTCGGTCAAAGTCCGCCCCGTTTAGCTCCATTCTAGACCTAACCGAGAGGCCTTACTACGGTACCAAGCCTACCACTTCATCTTCAAGGGTGATCGCCAACTTCGGCGCCCCTTTCTTCTTCTCTTCCTTTCGAGCCGAACCACGAGTTGGTTCCTCGGAACGAATAGGCTTGCTTGGAACGCCAAGGATTCCACATAATCCCGTTCCCAAGCGCCACACGGGTCCCCCGGGAGTAACGAAACTTTCGGCCCGTGACAATAGTGTCACGCCCCGGGCAAAACCGACCCCGGTTTCGCCGCGACGTGACCCATGAACCCGTTCTCGTGTTCGTTGAGGACCTCCCGCCTCCCAAAACCGGTCGCATCGCGACATAGCACCTGACCGACTTCGAGGCTACGACGTACTTTCCTTCTCACTATCGCGTCTCCACGGTCCGACTACAGACCGAGCAAAGCAAGCGACCGCGCGCGGCCTCATTACGCCCGCGTGTGACTCCTATGCCGTCATCCCCAAACCACGCCTCGGGTCGTCCAAAGGACGACCGCGGGCTACTTTCTCACCAACTCGACGTCAACGACGTCTCCCAGAAGAACCCGTGGCCCACGACGCAGCCACGGGCCACTTCTGCGCCAACCACGGCCGCGGGTGCCCATGACGACCCGCGGGCCTTTTCTGCCTCGTAGAACTACGACAACGCCCCGAGTGCGCACAACCACTCGTGGGCCATCCTTACGACGCCCCGAGTGCCCACGACCACTCGCGGGCCAACTTTACGCTGGCGGTACAAAGAGAGACCGACCAGCCCCGTGAAACTCACGGGCCAAAGCTACCAAAACGACCGCACCGCACATCAAGAGATGTCGCGGGCCACTTAGGCGACAACCAACTTCGCCTCGCTACTCCGGGGGCCTGTAGCCGCGCACGGGCCACTCTCGCTCCCACCAACGAGCTAACACCTGCGGATGCCCACGAAGAGCCGCGGGCCACTTCCGCACGAACCGCCCGTCAGCCCAAGAACGTGACTGACCGGACCGAAGCCCGTCGCTTCTCGGGAAGCCCGATCAGCCCGCCTCCAAGACCGACGAACCTTGGAGCCCACAATGAAGGCCCGACTTGCTCCCCAAGCTAGATCTCTCCAAGAAAGGAAGGTCTCCTTGAATCGAGCAAGATCTCTCCGCGCAAGGAAAGGATCTCCCCAAATCAAGGCGAGATCAAATCTCGTGAATCAATCCAATTAAAGGATTGATTCATTTCCTTCTACGGCCACGTCTGAACTAGTATAAATAGGCTAGCTAGGACTCATTTGTGTCCATCGACTTGATCACTCGCTCTCGACTTAGAGCTTTAGGCTAGATCGGCTACACGCCAACTCATAGGGACGAAACGTTGTATCCTTCTCCCTATTTCAATACATACACCGCCTCCGACAAGGAGGCCGGGTTCCCGATCTTTTGCCTCTTCCTTCGGTCAAAGTCCGCCCTGGTTAGCTCCATTCTAGACCTAACCGAGAGGCCTTACTACGGTACCAAGTCTATCTCTTCGAGGGTGATCGCCAACTTCGTCGCCCCTTTCTTCTTCTCTTCCTTTCGAGCCGAACCACGAGTTGGTTCCTCGGAACGAATAGGCTTGCTTGGGACGCCAAGGATTCCACATAATCCCGTCCCCAAGCGCCACACGGGTCCCACGGGAGGAACGAAACTTTCGGCCCGTGACAATAGTGTCACAGGCCGAGAGCTTCTCGGTCCGTGTGGCGTTAGGCGATTGAGCCTAACTAGCCTTAAGGGTAGAGTGATGGTGCGGAAGCGTAGAACGGCCTTGGGAGGGAGAGTTCCTCGACCTTCCAAGTAGAACCGAACGGTGTAAGTGTGCAATGAAGCGTAGAGAAAGAGTTGGTAGATAAAGCCCTCGTAGGGCGAAGAGACGAGATATGGCCCTCGTAGGGGCGAAGTGACGTTTATTGACGATGGGAGGCACTTTTGGCCGTGCTCCAAGGTGTAGATTACAATTAAGGTCCTACACTATTTATACTAGTTGATAGGCCGGCTATAAAAGGGAAAGTCGTGAATCGTGGGGGTGAATCCTTGACCGGCCACGATTCGGGGGACTCTTACCATGTGGGGAAGATCCGATGTTTGATTGATGGTCTCCTTCCTTGCATAGGAAGATCTTGCCATGATGAGTGGGATCTTTCCTTGAGAGGAGAAGATCACCCACGATTTAGGGGATCCTACCATACTTAGGTAGATCCCGACTTGGTGCCAAAGTCTTGGAGAATGGGCTGGTCGGTTTGAGACGGGCTTGGCGTTGCAAGTCCAGCCCGACGGAAAAGATGAGGCCCTCGGTCGTCGTGGGCGTGGTTGGCGATGGCCCGTTGGTCTGCGGGGCCGGCGTGAGTCCAAAGTGGCCCGTGGACACTTCGTGGTCCACGGGCTCGGCTCGTGCGTTGAAGAGGGGGCTTTGTAGCCCGCGATGGCGTCTTGGTCCATGGTCGGTGTGGCGCCGTTGAAGTGGCCCGCGGGCTTCGTGTGCGAGCCCGAGGCGGTCGTGTGATGGTCTTCGTTGAGGCGGCACGCGAGCGTGCTGTGGGCGCTCGGAGCGTTGTCGTGGAAATGGCCCGCGAGTGGTCGTGGCGGTGTGGCAACGTCGTTGTCGCCGAAATGGCCCGCGAGCGTGCTGTGGCCGCTTGGGGCGTCGTCGGTTAAGAATATCCCGCGAGTGGTTGTGGGCACTCGGGGCGTCGTCGAGGAAGTAGCTCGGGGACCCTTGGTGGTGTCCGCAGCATCGTCGAGGTCGTCGTGGTTCGGAAGTGGCCCATGGCTGCGTCATGGGCCACGGGTGCCTTCGGTAGAGTTGGAGGAGTCAGAAGTGGCCCGCGGTTGTGTTGCGGGCGACCTGATCCGGTCTTGGTCGCGTGGCGCCAATGTGACGTGAAAGTAGCCCGTGGACGTCTCGTGGTCCACGGGCGTCTTTGTTGACGTTGTAGCCCGTCGTGAGCGAGGGCGGCCTTGTGGGCGAGTTTGATCGAGGCATTTGCTCGTCGTTAAGTGGACCGTCCGTGGTCCACGTTGGGGAGCTTCTCCTTGAGCTCCGTGAAGTCCATTGAGGGGACTCGTGGTGAGGTCTCTTCCATGGGCTACGGATTCTCTCATGAAGCAATGGCTTGCTCCGGTGTCCACCATGATGGAGGTGGCTTGGTTGTTGATGTGCCCCTTGACATACAAGAGGTCACGGTATGGTTCTTCATGGGAAGAGGACGACGTAGATGCGAGGCGTGCGCAGGCCATGTGGATCTCGGGCTCCTCTGTCGTTGGGAGCGGCTGTTCGGCGTTTTCACCATCTTCTTGTTGAAGGATGGCGTTCACGCGGGACTTGTGTGGACAGTGGCGAGTCCAGTGCGGTCCGTGGCAGATGTGGTACGGACTGGGAGGCTTTCCGGAGAAGTGATCCCGCGCCGCGGGTCCTTGGTCGTAGGATGGTGGCCTCCCGCTATAGTTGCGGTTTGGTTGGTAGGAGGCGTCGGGGGTTCCCCGAGGTGGTCGGTAAGAGGCGTCGGGGGTTCCCCGAGGTGGTCGGTAAGCCCCTCCCTCTCTGGCCTTTCCTCGGTCGGCCGTGTGGAAGAGCTTAGGTGCATCCTTCATCTTTTCCGCCAGTGTTAGGGCGGTGGAGATGTCTCAGACGTCTTGGAGTTCGAGGGCGCGTCGCGCCCAGGGTTGCAGGCTTTCGAGGAAGTTGAACAGCAGGTCAACGTCACTCATGTCTGAGGTTTGGAGCATGAGAGCGGAGAAGTCTCGGACATACTCGCGTAGGGACGAGTTATGTCGCAGCTCTTTCATGCGTCTTCGGGTGTCCATGAGGGCGTCCTTCGGATAGAATTGATCCTTCAGGGCCTCTTTTAAGGTGTCCCAAGAGTTGATGGAGCAAGCGCTTTTGGCGAAGTGACGTTTATTGACGATGGGAGGGGCTTTTGGCCGTGCTCCAAGGTGGAGATTACAATGAAGGTCCTACACTATTTATACTAGTTGATAGGCCGGCTATAAAAAGGAACGTTGTGAATCGTAGGGGTGAATCCTTGACCGGCCACGATTCGGGGGACTCTTACCATGTGGGGAAGATCCGGGAGCTTCTCCTTGAGCTCCGTGAAGTCCATTTAGGGGACTCGTGGTGAGGTCTCTTCCATGGGAGCCTCGGTAAGCCTTCTTGAGGCGTGTCGGCGTGTTTTACGCGGATGGGCGCGAGTGCGCGGACCTGAGATGGTCGAGCCCGAGGGAACGTTGGTCGCAGCAAGGGCGATTTCGGGAGGGAAATAGTCCAGGGTGTGACATACTCTCCCCGTGAAGCCTTTGACGTCCTCGTCAAGGTTCTTCATGGTAAGCCTTGATGATGGCGTGTGGGAGAGCGGTCGCTCGTTCCCACGTCGAGTAGGTTTGGGGGAGGTCTTTCCACTTGACCAGGTATTCAAGGTAAGGGGAGCCTCCGGCGGTTGTAACGGTCCCTTCGGCGAGGATTTCCTCGATCTCGCCGTCTCGCGAGAGAGTCATCCACTCACTTGGTGGCGACAGAGCGGTCGCGGGCGCGCTTGCGGCGGCGACGGTTCCTGTTGTTTTGGCTTGAAAGAGAGCCACGACGGGGGCGCGCCAACTTGCGTTGGAAGAGGCGGCCTGGCGGTGAGAGGGTGAGCTAGTGGCGCTCGGTGAA
>OY987315.1:24382086-24409586 GCA_963920655.1 Geranium rotundifolium | reverse complement strand
GGCGGTGGTGGAGCTCCAACGCGCACGGGCGGGAGGGATTTTCCCTAGCAGCCCAAGCGCCCGTGTCGCCCAAAAGGGGTCGACGGGCCACTTTGGGACTCAACCAACTCTTCTGTCGCCCCGCCCCACGAGACCATCCACAAACGACCACCCGAAGGGCAATCAAATGGGATGTTGCCGAATGTCTTTCGGTTATCCAGAAAATACATGCTGACCTGCTTGAGCCTTTAGTGTACACGGGCACGTTTTGGTTGGCAAAAAAACTCTTTTGACTCAGTTGCAAAGATCTCCAACGCCACCACTGGCTCGAAAACGAGGTCGTGGAAGAAATATATTCCTGTCCTGTTCCGGCACTCGGCAGCATCAAATCACTAAAACAACGTCCTCACCGACATCCAACCCTCTCTTGGCTCCACTGTCAAGATCTCCAACGCCACCACTGGCTCGGAAACGAGGTCATGGAAGAAATATATTCCTGTCCTGTTCCGGCACTCGGCAACGTCAAATCACCCACCAACATCCTCGCCGTCAACCCAACATTGCCAACCAAACCATTGCCCAGTACAAAAAAGGCTCGAACCGTCTTCTGAGGGACATTTAGGGGAAAAAGTAGACGGTTTTGATATTATTTCCCCTTCGCCGGAGCTCCGCCGCCGGCGACGGTGGCGACCGCCGCAGGCGGTGGTGGTGGAGCAACGGCGCACGGGCGGGGGCGAGTTCCCGTGCATTCTCGCTAAACCGACTTGGTATGTGGCCCAAACTACCGCAACGTGCACCCGTGGTCCCCCGTACAGCGTCCGCGGACCATTTTGGGTTTCAGCATACCTTCCACCCCTTTAGAGGCTTAAGTGAGAAACTCCCCTGGCACCAGGAAACATCAAATGTTTGAGCAGACATAATGGCCTTTTTTTAAGCTAGGGTTCTCCGTTGGCCACGATTTTTTGCAGGCTTGCTTGGCTGGTGCCAAGGTATGCCCAAACCAAATTTCATAATTTTCAGACATCCAGATTATTTATTTTCATTTTTTAATGTAAAAAAATTCAGAATTTTCAGAATTTTTTTTTTAATCTGAAATTTTTCAACAGCATGGTATTGTATAGTTGCAGCTCCCCTCAAAATTTCAGCTCAATCAGAGATCGTTAAGGCGACAAACGATGACGAAACCGAAACAGCCAGTCCTGGTCGCCCATGGTCGCCCGCGGTCGCCCATGGCCGTCCGTGGTCGCCCATGGTCGACCGAGGATGTCCAAACTGTCCAGGGACGTCGCCCATGGACGTCCATGGTCGACCAACGTCGCCCGTGGACGTACTTGATCGACCGAGGACGAACAAAGTGTCCAGCGACGTCGCCCATGTTAGAGTTATGCCCCAGTCCAATATATAAGTGATCTACAGATGTAATGTTTTATCATCTTTCCGAATAAATAAATCGGCATATATTACTAATGTGTTGTAGTAATATATCGAATGTAATTTGATATATGTCATTATGTGTGTAACCACTAATAGTAGAACTATAGATAAGAAAGAATTGCATTCGATAATGTCCCTGATCAGCTAAGCTTCTTCTGAAGCGATCAGTATGAGACTAACTCCTTGTAATCACGCTCTACTGATCGTGGCAAAGTATGTGCCGGAGTTATATCATAGATATAATCAGCTCGATGATATCGGACAACCCGATTGTGAGTATGCTGCATAGATCCAGTCATGAGATACTCACATATCGTAACTTGTCATTATATCCTAAGACCAAGGTGTCTTTGTGTACACTATGTAACGAATACCTAAGTTTGACTTAGTCTAACGTTATCTGTAAAAGGGTAGCTATAACGGCTTCGATTGGCTTTGGCATTTATTGCACTAGTGAACTCGAAAGGCGTCGAAGGGATTTATCACTCATACTTCGGTATGAGAAAGATATCCGTTTAGGCCACTTGATGAGTATGACTGAAGAAAGAGCATGGCCATGCAGGTGATACCAACGTCGCCCACGTCAACGATCGACGCCCATGGTCGACCGAGGACGTCCAAAATGGCCCGCGACGTCGCTCGTGGACGTCTGTGGTCGCCCAGGGTCGCCCATGACGTCGATGAACAACGCCCATGGTCGACCGAGGACATCCAAAGTGTCCAGTGACGTCGCCCATGGACGTACATGGTCGACCAACGTCGCCCACGTCGACAAACGATGCCCATGGTCGACCGAGGACGTCCAAAGTGTCCAGCAACGTCGCCCATGGACGTACATGGTCGACCAACGTCACCCACGTTGATGAATGACTTCCATGGTCGACTGAGGACGTCCAAAGTGGCCCGCGACGTCGCCCGTAGACATTCGTGGTCGCCCATGGTCGACCGAGGACGTCCAAAGTGTCCAGGGAGGTCGCCCATAGACGTACATGGTCGACCAACGTCGACGAACGACACCCATGGTCGACCGAGGACGTCCAAGATGGCCCGCGACGTCGCCCGTGGACGTATGTGGTCGCCCATGGTCGCCCTTGACGTCGACGAACGACGCCCATGGTCGACCATGGGCGTCCAAAGTGTCCAGGGACGTCACCCATGGACATACATGGTCGACCAACGATGTCCACGTCAACGAACGACGCCCATGGTCGACCGAGGACGTCCAAAGTGTCCAGCGACGTCGCCCATGGAGGTACATGGACGACCAACGTCGCCCACGTCGACGAACGACGCCCATGGTCGATCGAGGACGTCCAAAGTGGCCCGCAACGTCGCCCGTGGACGTACGTGGTCGCCCAACGTCGCCCATGTCGATGAACGACGCCCATGGTCGACCGAGGACGTCCAAAATGGCCCGCGACGTCGCTCGTGGACGTCCGTGGCCATGCAGGTGATACCTTAGTAAGAATGGCCCGCGCGTAGCTGCGGGCGGTCGTCGGTCTCGTTGGGACGGTAGCCTCCGAAGGGTGGAGGCGAGGGTTATGCAAGAGTTTATGCACGACCCGAGCTTTTGCGAGGGTCGGATTGTCACACGTTGGAGGACCATTCGCGGTCAATTTCCCCAGGGTGTGACATACTCCCCCCGCAAATTCCTTGACGTCCTCGTCAAGGGTCGAAATGGAAATCCTTGAGTAGGTTGGGAGGAACGAGGGCGGCCGTGGCCCATGTGATCCTCCCGTCTGACTTCCACCTTACAAGGTATTCCCGGTAGTGCGGTTGCTCGGAGTCGGGATCAATATCTTGCCCCATTATCTCCTCGATCTCGTCGTCGCGACTCCTTAAAACCCACGAGGTCTCGTCGTCGGCGACGCGGGTTTGGTTGTGGGGGTTTGGGCTGGTTGGCTCTCGGGAGGTGAGGCCTCTGTCCTGGAGGTAAGGGCAGCTCCTCATCGAATGGAGGGCTCCGCAAATGGCACAGGGAGTCTTCGTTAGTGTCGTCCTTCGAGTTTTCAGCAAGGCCGTCCGCTCGTCTTTGGCGGGCCTTCCCCCTCGCGGGACCTGTTCGGTGGTCCTATAGGCGATTGGTGCGGAGGCGTCGATGACGAGAGAAGCGGTTCGGTTGGTCGGTGACGGTTTGGGAAGGGAAGGGGTCGCTAGTGGGGCGAATTCCGGTCCTTCCCTTGACGTCGTGTAGTGACGCGGGTATTTGCATCGGATAGTCTCAGGCAGCCCGTCGATCTTTGTCTCGAGGCAGCGCTGGCGTCGGGTCTGGTCGATGAGGCGGATATTCTCCCTGTTGGTTAGCCCGAGGAGAGCAGCAGGGTGCTTGTTTCCGTCCCTCGGTTGGAGTCCCCCAGGTTGGTGGCGGTCCCGGTTAGGGTGATCGTCGGGGCATCCCCTTCGGTCTCACCCGGATCCTGCGATGCCTCTAGTGGAGGCGAGCCTTCTGTTGGCTGTGCGCCTAGGACAAGGCACCGAGGAGTGAACGGCGGGGCTTAGTAGGACAGCCCGTGGCCGTGGGTGTCACTTGCGTGCCCTTGATCTTGATGGTTTGGGCTCGCGGGACGCGATCCGGTGATGGTGTCGGGTCCATCGGCTTCTAGCTCCGTGAGCATCGCAAAGCGTGGTTCGGTCGACATGGTGGTGCAGGTTCTGCACGTTTAAGAACCTCGTAAGTTAGGCATACAAGTGCCGATGGTGACGGGGTTTCCGTCGGTTTGGGGCTCGTGACAAGGGAAGCGGAAGGTTTGTGTTTTGCCTTCGTCGGGGTAGGATCACAACCTAATGCGGTGGTTGCAAAACCGGCCTCTGATACCACTTGTCACGGGCCGAGAGTTCCGTTACTCTCGTTGAACCCGTGCGGCGCCCAAGCGTGCGGTTCGGCGTCTCTTGCGCGCCCCCGTCAGACGTCGGGCTAGCCTTTCGTTCGAGAAACAAGATGGATCTCGAGAGTTCGAGTAGTTACATGACCGGCTATGGTCGAGATCCTCCCGTGGTTAGCTAGCACGGGGGGATCGATGTTTGGCAAGCTCGGTCTCATTGAAGGAGAACCGAGTCGAGCCGGCGATGGAAGGGTAATGATACGACCGAGGCTTGGTTGGAGCGAGGAGGATCAGGAGATTAACTCCCGAGAGCCCCGCGGCTCGACAACCATGGCCACGGTCCGCCTTTGAGGCCCGAGCTTCCGGGTCCTTGGATCCCGTCCTCTCGGCTATCCTCAAAGGTTTCCCCAAGTTTAAAAAGGTGCTGCCCCCAAGGGATGGACATCTCTTGTCCAACCTCGGAAGGGCGAGGCCATTGTAAGGCGTAGGTAACGGTGAAGTTGAAAGAAGGTATCCTCAGGATCGTTCACTCTTAAGAACTTCCAAGGATCCGATCCTACGTGAGCCGAGGATGAGTTCTAGGCGATATTGCTCGCTGTTTAAAAGCGAGTTAAATCGGGGGTGGCCGTCAACAACGCCCGAGTCTCCTAAGGCCTTTAGGAGCGAAATAAGTGACGAGGATCGGTTGGTCTTAACCGATCCAAGTCCTCGAGGGTAGAGATGATAGAAGATAATACAATGGTAGTAAGGTTTCGGACTTACCGAGGGACGAGAGAACACCAAACAAAAAGGAAACGCGTCTTGTTTATTAGGCCGGGACTTTTTTGGCTTTAGGGAGAAGTAGCTCCCCAAGTGACTCCGTGCTTACAAATGAAAAGAGTTCTCCTATTTATAGGAGACTCGGCTAAGCTAAGAAAGGAATGCAATCTACATTAATTGACTCGATCTTAGGCAAAGAGGAAACAAATCAATATTAATGTTGATTTGTTCCCGGAAAGGAAAGGAGGCGTGTCTTGGGGACCAAGTCGGGGATCTTGGCCGATCTTGGTTGACTTCGGAAGTGGGCTTGGCGGGCTTCGCCTTGGTGGACTTGGCCGAATTGGAAGGGTCTAACGTTGTGGAGTCGGCCCGGGTTGGTGTCGCCAAAGTGGCCCGCGGGCTTCTTGTGTGAGCCCGAGGCGGTCGTGCGTTGGCCTTCGTTGAGGCGGCCAGCAAACGTGCTGTGGGCCCTCGGGGCGCTGTCGTGGAAATGGCCCGCGAGTGGTTGTGGCACTCAGGGCGGCGTGGCAACGTCGTTGTCGCCGAAATGGCCCGCGAGCGGTTGTGGGCGCTCGGGGCGTCGTCGGTTGAGAATAGCACGCGAGTGGTTGTGGGCACTCGGGGCGTCATCGAGGAATTGGCCCGCGGACCCTCGGTGGTGTCCGCGGCTTCATCGAGGTCCTCGTGGTTTGGAAGTGGCCCGTGGTTGCGTCATGGGCCACGGGTGCCTTCGGTTGAGTTGGTGGAGTCAGAAGTGGCCCGCGGTTGCGTTGCGGGTGACCTGCTCCAGTCTTGGTCGCATTGCGCCAGGTTGGTTGTATGAATGGCCCGCGTGTAGCTGCGGGCGTTCGTCGATCTCGTTGGGACGGTAGCCTCCGAAGGGTGGAGGCGAGGTTTATGCAAGAGTTTATGCACGACCCGAGCGTTTGCAAGGGTCGGATTGTCACACGTTGGGGGACCATTCGCGGTCAATTTCCCCAGGGTGTGACAATAGTGTCACACCCCGGACTATTTCCCTCCCGAAATCGCCCTTGCTGCGACCAACGTCCCTCGGGCTCGACCATCTCAGGTCCGCACACCCGCGCCCGTCCCCGTAAGGCACGCCGACACGCTTCAAGTAAGCTCACTGAGGCTCTCACGTAAGAGACCTCACCGCGAGTCCCCTCAATGGACTTCACAGAGCTCAAGGAGAAGCTCCCCAACGTGGACCACGGACGGTCTAGTCAACGACGAGCAAGTGCCTCGATCAAACTCGCCCACAGGGCCGCCCAAGCTTACCACGGGACACGACGTCGACAGAGACGCCCGTGGACCACGAGACGTCCACGGGCCACTTTCACATCCCACTGGCGCCACGCAAACAAGACCGGAGCAGGTCACCCGCAACGCAACCGCGGGCCACCTTTGACTCCCCAACCTCAACCGAAGGCACCCGTGGCCCATGACACAGCCACGGGCCCCTTCCGAACCACGATGACCTCGACAAAGCCGCGGACACCACCGAGGGTTCGCGGGCCACTTCCTCGACGACGCCCCGAGTGCCCAACCACTCGCAGGCCATTCTCAACCGACGACGCCCCGAGCGCCCACAGCTGCTCGCGGGCCATTTCGGCGACAACGACGTTGCCATGCCGCCCCGAGCGCCCACAGCCGCTCGCGGGCCATTTCCGAGACGACTACTCAACGACCTCGCTCCGAGCGCCCACAGCCGCTCGTGGGCCACTTTCCCTCACACCGACGTGCCGACCCCGCGGGCGCCCACGCTAACCCTGCGGGCCACGTCTACAACACCGACCGTCCCGTGGGCCACAATCAACCCCACGTGCCAGTCCGAAGACGCCTTCGACGACACCACATCAACCATGGACCGAGACGCCATCGCGGGCTACTTTGCCCTCTCCTCAACGTACGAGCCGAACCCGTGGACCACGGAGTGTCCACGGGCCACTTTGGACTCACATCGGCCCCGCAGACCAACGGGCCTTCGCCAACCATGCCCACGACGAACAAGGGCCTCATCTTTCCCGTCGGGCTGGCCTTGCAACGCCAAGCCCGTCTCAAACCGACCAGCCCATTCTCCAAGACTTGGGCACCAAGTCGGGATCTACCTAAGTACGGCAGGATCCCCAAAATCGTGTGTGATCTTCTCCTCTTAAGGAAAGATCCCACTCATCATGGCAAGATCTTCCTATGCAAGGAAGGAGACCATAAATCAAGCATCGGATCTTCCCCTTCATGGTAAGAGTCCCCCGAATCGTGGCCGGCCAAGGATCCTCCCCCAAGATTCACGACGTTCCCTTTTATAGCCGGCCTATCAACTAGTGTAAATAGTGTAGGACCATCATTGTAATCTCCACCTTGGAGCACGGCCAAAAGCGCCTCCCATCGTCAATAAACGTCTCTTCGCCCGCCACAAGGGCTATACCTGTCGTCTCTCTCTCATTACTCTTCATCTACTACACCGTCTGGTTTCATTTGGTTGGTGGAGAAACCCTCCCAACCAAGACCGTTCTACGCTTCCGCGCCATCACTCTACCCTTAAGGCTAGTTAGGCTCGATCGCCTAACGTCGCACGGACCGTAAAACTCTCGGCTCGTGACAAGTGGTATCAGAGCTGGTTTCGACCAGCTTCTCCACACGCTCTCAACGACGACCTACGTCCAAAAAGGTACGTACCATCAAGAAGGAACGCACCCCTCTCCCATCACTTCCGCACACATCATGGCCAAGTCGGCCATCACAAAGTCCAACATCGCTTCCACGTCGGGGCAAATACCTCCCCGACCTCCGACATCCGATCCGACTCCCACCGAGGACGTCACCACGGATCCACCCGGAGAAACCATCCCCACCGAGGGGTACGAATCTGACGACCGTGGTAGGCCGGAAACTCGCGCCACCACAGCGGCACAGACCAAACCCACCGGTCCAACTCGCAGCAAGTCACACTCCCGACTCAACCATCTCGAAGAGATCGCGGCGCGGGTGGAGGACCAACTCCCCGCTCTCGCTACCGAGATCACCAGAGTCGCGGCCCAAGGGGCCGAGCTGCGTATGGACTTCGACGATCTCCTTCGTCAAAATGAAGACCAGATTGGTCAGTTCGACCACGCGCTCAGGCGGTTAGACCAGACCGAAATGGATCTGGCCCAAACCTCCACTGCCGTCGAAGGCATGGCCACCGTAGCCGCCCGAGTCGCCCGAATGGAAATCCTATCCTTCTTCAAGGATATGGAGGCCCAACTCAACAAGAAGGTTGAGGACACCATACGCGACCAGTTTCGCGACGTCACCGCCTCCGTTCAGGCCTGCCAAGCCGACCTAGATCGGATCAAAGGAGTCCTCGAGACTCGAATGATAGCATTTATGCCCTAGTCCAATTGCTATTAGCCTGTAAACGTCTATGTACAATATCATCGTTTGTAATATATATATATATATATATATATATATAAAACGGCTTTGTATTACTTATGTGTTGAAGTAATATGTTAAGCATGATCTGATTTATGACCACTAAAGTAGTAGAACAATAAATCTGTACAGATCACACTTAACGAGTCCCTAGTCAACCTATGCTTCCTTGATAAGGCTATCCCGGTGGAGCCAGCTGCCAACGCAACGAGGGTCGTTAAGGATGCGTACCAGAAACACCTTAGCGACTCTATCGACGTTGCGTGTGTCATGCTGGGCTGCATGGAGGCGGACCTCCAGAAGCAGTTTATGGAGCTATCCCATGATCCGTTTGCAATGTTTGCACAGATCAAGGATATGTTCAAAGAGAAAGTACGTATTAAAAAATACATTGTTCTCCGAGAACTAATTGCCTGCAAGATGTCAGCAGGCAGCTCCGTAGGTCCACACGTCCTACGTATGAAGGGACATTTTGACCATATGACTAGTATCGGTATGTCTATGGAAAAGAAAATGGCTGCGAATTTTATTCTGCAATCCCTTCCTCATGCATATGGTGGATTCGTCATAAACTATCACATGCATGACATGGACAAGACCGCTTCAGAGTTGCACAGCAAGTTGGTAACTGCCGAGAAGAGCATAAGGGGCAGTTCGCCCAAAAGTGTTCTTATGTCCAGCACGGGATCCAGCTTCAAAGCTGGTGGTGGCAAGGGTAAAGGCCCAATGCACCTGGCAAGAAAGATCAGACCATTTGTTCCTAAACCTTCCATGCCCGTAAAAGCCAAGGGGAAGGCAAAGGAGTTGGTCTGTTTCTACTGCCAAAAGCCTGGTCACTGGAAGAAAGACTGTCAGCAGCTGAAGGATGATCAGAGGAAGGGCGGTGGGGCCGCTACTTCGTCAGGTATTCCATTAGAGCTAAATCTTTCAACTATAAATGCTTGAGTACTAGACACTGGAGCTGAGTCTCATGTTTGTGCGGATATACAGGTGTTGAATAGTAGAAGAGATAATGGGAAAAGCGAGGTGGACCTAAGAGTTGGGAACAACGTGAGAGTTACCGCAACTGCCGTGGGTTCTGTTAACCTTGTTTTGCCCAGTGGGCTTGTAATTGAACCTTTTGATGTGTTTTGCGTACCTGTTTTCATAAGGAATATTATTTCAATATCTCTGCTTGAAAAGGAAGGTTATTATTTTAATATTAAGAACGGGTTTTTTAATATTATGCGCAACAACATGTTTTATGGCAATGCTCACACTGTTGGAGATTTATACATACTGAATATGCAAAACTCGAGATCCAACATGCTCTATAAATGCTAAGAGGTTTAAAGCTAATGATTTAGACCAAACTCTAATCTGGCATTATCGTCTAGGTCACATAAATAAGAAACGCATCTCAGCGCTTCACAAGCGCAGACTTCTAAGTCAGGTCGAATACCAAACGATTGATAGATGCGAAGCTTGTTTAATGATCAAAATGACTAAAGCGCCCTTCACTAGTTTAGGTGACAGGGCAGGTGATCTATTGGGTCTAATACATTCAAACGTATGTGGACCAAATAAGACACCAGCCAGAGGTGGTTTAGGCTACTTTATCACGTTTACTGATGATTTCAGTAGATATGGTTATGTCTATCTCATAAGACATAAGTCCGAAGCCTTTGATAAATTCAAGGAGTCTAGGACTGAAGTAGAAAACCAACTCGGAAAAAGTATCAAGGCACTCCGTTCTGATCGGGGTGGAGAATACTTATCCGAAGAGTTTATTAGTCATCTTACAAAAAGTGGAATACTATCTCAGTGGACTCCGCCAGGAACACCGCAACTCAATGGTGTGTCCGAGCGAAGGAATCGGACATTGTTGGATATGGTTCGATCGATGTTAAGTCTCACTGATCTCCCGATCTCATTCTGGGGTTACGCTCTGCAAACGGCCGCATTCATAATCGAGGTGGGACAATCTTGGAGAAGTAATTTATTTCCAAGACAGTCAGTGGGAGGGCTGTTCATCTTATGGAGTTCTAGATGAGATGGTCACTCGGGAACCACTGGACTACCCACCAGAAGTAGTCGTTGAGCAAAAACCAATAGCTACAGTTAATAAAGACGGAACCGACTCTGAGAAATGGCTAGAAGCCATGAGGGAAGAAATGCAATCCATGTCAGATAATCAAGTGTGGGACTTGGTGGATCAAACCCCTGACGTAAAAGTCATCGGGTGTAAATGGATCTTTAAAATAAAGAAGGACATGGATGGCAAACCTCAGACCAATAAAGCAAGACTGGTAGCAAAAGGTTATAGGAAAGTCCACGAAATTGACTATTAAGAGACCTTTTTCTCTAGTAGCTATGGTCAAATCTATCCGCATTCTACTTGCCGTAGCAACTATGTGATATGGCAAATGGACGTCAAAACCGCCTTCTTCAACGGGAGGTTAGCTGAGAACGTTTAAATGTCCCAGCCTGAGGGTTTTGAGGATCCTAAGAATAAAGGAAAAATTTGCAAGTTGCTCAAATCAATTTATGGTTTGAAGCAAGCATCTCGAAGTTGGAATCAACGTTTTGATGAAGTTGTGAAACAGTTTGGCTTCATCAAGAACGATGATGAACCTTGCGTATATAAACAACGTCCCTACCTTGCTCTTGACAAAGACTTGGTTAGGTGAGTGTTTCGCAATGAAGGACTTAGGCGAGGCCTCTTGCATCTTGGGGATCAAGATATATAGAGACGGTGCCAAGCGGGTCTTGGGCTTAAGTCAAAGCACCTAAATAGACAAAGTGTTGAGAAGATTCTCGATGCAAGATTCAAAGAAAGGACTGCTGCCCATGCGTCATGGCATGAAGCTAAGAAAGAAGTAGTGTGCTGAGACACCTGCAGAGTTAGCAAGAATGAATGAGATCCCATATGCTTCGGCTATAGGGTCCATAATGTATGCCATGATATATACGAGACCGGATGTCTCGTTTGCCCTAAGCTGTACCAGTAGACCTCAGTCCAAACCCGGCAAGGAACATTGGATTGCCGTCAAGGCGATTCTCAATTTTTTAGAAAAACCAAAGACGCTTTTCTTATATACGGGGGAAGAAATGATGATCTAGTCGTCAAAGGATATGTCGACGCTAGTTTTTCCAGACAGACCCCGATGACTTTAAAAGTCAGTTGGGTTATATGTTCATGTTGAACGGTGGAGCTTTCAGCTGAAAAGTAAGAAGCAGGACACCATTGCCGACTCTACGACAGAAGCTGAGTACATTGCCGCATCTAAAGCGGCAAAAGAGGCTGTATAGATCAGGAGTTTCATGGCTGGGTTAGGTGTAATTAAAAACCCATCTAACCCAGTAGACTTATATTGTGACAACACCGGGGCTATTGCGCAAGCAAAGGAACCCAGGGCACATGACAGATCCAAACATGCACTCAGAAAGTATCACATCATCCGCGACATAGTTGCTAGAGGTGACGTGAAGATCCACTACGTTGCAACTGATAATAACACAGCCGACCCCTTGACCAAGGCTCTTCCACAAGCAAAACATGATAAACATGTTAGGTCAATGGGTATAGACTGGGACTTAGATTGGAACTAGGGGCAAGTGGGAGATTGATAGCATTTATGCCCTAGTCCAATTACTATTAGCCTGTAAACGTCTATGTACAATATCATCGTTTGTAATATATATATAAAACGGCTTTGTATTACTTATGTGTTGGAGTAATATGTTAAGCATGATCTGATTTATGACCACTAAAGTAGTAGAACCATAAATCTGTACGGATCACACTTAACGAGTCCCTGGTCAACCTATGCTTCCTTTGAAGCGACCAGTATGAGGATGGTTCTTAATGACGTAGTTCTACTTGTCATAGGGATGAGGGATCCCGGAATCATATCATAGATATCATGAGGTGATTGATATCGGACGACCCGCTTTGAATAGTGTTTTCATAGATTAAACCATGAACATATTCAAATGCGATAGCTTGTCACGACATCCTTAGACCAAGGAGTCTTTGTGATCACTATGCAATGAACTTGCGGCTTTAACTTGCGCCTAACGCTTTCATTGACAGGATTGCTATAAAGGGCATGATTGGGTGGCGGAACGGGTTGCATGAGTGACACGAAAGACGGCTAAGGGATTTATCCCTCATATTACGGTATGGGAAAGATATCCGTTAAAAGGGCCTCTTGATGAAGACTGACTGAGAGTAAGAGCATGGCCATGCCAATGATACGGGTTATTAGTTCTCAGCCATCTCGCATATCAAGTAACAATGATTGATTAAACAAGGGTGACGACTCTATGCCTTGTGATCAATCGGGATATCTAGAGATAATAGGATAGTGACTTGTACGCACAAGGTTAAGTCGAATCATCGATCGTCATGCACCTTGGGTAATCATAACGTCATACTAGAGACCACTTATGATGGATCGGGCAAGAGCGATCTTTTGCGCCGATCTGCCAACAGTGGCATGAGCCTAGAGGGTCACATACATTCAAGACGGATAACTTGAGACAAGGAAACCTTAACATTTCTTGAGGAGCAATATATGGACAAAACTGGAGGTTTTGTGTCATGGGTTCGGTTTGAGAGAATAATTAAGCGAATCGAGAAAACTGAGTTTTTTCGTCGATGTCACGTCGGACTTTGTTTGATAAGTAACGACAAAAGGGTCGGGCGATTTTTGGACACGGCATGAGACCACACGGGCAAGCCCATTGGGCTCGGCCCATGAGGCCTCATGGCCGGCCCAAACAAGGGCCCATTAAGGGCCCAATAAACCCTCTTGGCCGTCCCACATGGTGGGTCCATGTGTGGGGGCCACACAACACCATGCTTAGTTGGTGATTGTGGATTAAGAGGTGAGTGATTTAAGGGGTATGGGTTAAAGCACCTTTAAGCCCATACCAATCACCTTTTGACCCATGCTCATGAGATTGATGAAGTAGAGAAATATCAAATGGGATTCAAGACACAACACACTCTCATCAATCCTACAACTCTCACAACTGGCGGCGTTGGAAAGATAAGTCCAAGGGCTACAACTTTTTGTGAAATACTGATTTTCCAAAAGAGCGCTGGTTTGGGAGATACAAGGCCGAGAAGCAGACTGGTCCGCAGAGTCTGTCCAGCGAGACGGGAAAATTGTTTGGCTCCAGACGGAGGTCTTCTCGTCCGAACTGGGTTCGGAAAAAAACACAAAAGACGTAGGGAATTGGCTGAGGTTTAATCTCCAAAAAGAACTGAAGCAATTGGAGATCTGTAGCTCGAGATATAGAGCTTCAAAGTCTCGGTTTTCTGCCGGGCAGATTCTGGAAAATCCGAAAACTCGATTTCCTAAGGATCTAACTTGGTAGTCGATCTTGCGCAGGTTAGGGGCGGTTTATAGGCTGCTTCCGCTGCCATGAACGTAATTAGGATGCCCCGGAACCCAACATCAAACGGGTCCTGGTGCCACCAACGACCCCCCGGTCCGAGCCCTTGAGGATCCACGACCAGGCCCCTACAAAGGGCAACGCGACGCCGAAGCCCTCGAAGGTTTCATCTGGGAGATGGAACGCTACCTCGAAGCACAACCGCTCTTCACGACGCGGCACGACTACGGGCAGCCACCTTTTATTTGGAGGACACGGCCGCCATCTGGTGGAGACGCAAGCACGCCGAAGTTGTTACCGGCGCTTGCTCCATCTACCCGAAGAACGCCCTCATGGACACCCGAAGACGCATGAAGGAGCTACGACACACCTCGTCCCTACGCGAGTATGTCCGAGATTTCTCCGCCCTCATGCTCCAAACCTCAGGTATGAGCGACGTTGATCTCCTGTTCAACTTCCTCGAAAGCCTGCAACCCTGGGCGCGACGCGCCCTCGAACTCCAAGACGTCCGAGACATCTCCACCGCCCTAACTCTGCCGGAAAAGATGAATAAGCCCTCCTCCGTGGCCGATCGAGGAAAGGCCAGGGACGGAGGAGCTTACCGACCACCTCGGGGAACCCCCGACGCCTCCTACCATCCAAACCGTAACAACGGCAGGAGGCCACCCCCCTACGACCAAGGACCCGCAGCGCGGGACCACTTCTCCGGAAAGCCTCCCAGTCCGTGCCACATCTGCCACGGACCGCTTTGGACTCGCCAATGTCCACACAAGACCCGCGTGAACACCATCATCCACCAAGAAGATGGTGAAAATGCCGAAAAGCCGCTCCCAACGACGGAGGAGACCGAGATCTACATGGCCTGCGCATGCCTCAGATCTACATCGTCCTCTCCTCACGAGGAGCCATACCGTGACCTCTTGTATATCGAGGAGCACATCAACAACCAAGCCACCTCCATCATGGTGGACACCGGAGCAAGGCATTGCTTCATGAGAGAGGCCGTAGCCCGACGACTCGGCCTACACATCGAGCCCTCCAATGGATCCTCGTTAAGGGATTTAGATTGTACTCATTCCAATTACCAGACTCTAAGAGCCCGATATTGTTATTTATTGTTACTACCTCCCCGTGTCAGGATTGGGTAATTTGCGCGCCTCCTGCCTTCCTTGGTGTTAGAGTTATGCCCCAGTCCAATATATAAGTTATCTACAGATGTAATGTTTTATCATCTTTCCGAATAAATAAATCGGCATATATTACTAATGTGTTGTAGTAATATATCGAATGTAATTTGATCTATGTCATTATGTGTGTAACCACTAATAGTATAACAATAGATCAGAAAGAATTACATTTGATGAGTCCCTGATCAGCTAAGCTTCTTTAAGAAGCGATCAGTATGAGACCAACTCCTTGTGATCACGCTCTACTGATCATGGCAAAGTATGTGCCGGAGTTATATCATAGATATCATCAGATCGATGAAATTGGACAACCCGATTGTGAGTTTGCTGCATAGATCCAGTCATAAGATACTCACATATCGTAGCTTGTCATTATATCCTAAGACCAAGGAGTCTTTGTGTACACTATGTAACGAATACCTAAGTTTGACCTAGTCTAACGTTATCTGTAAAAGGGTAACTATAACGGCTTCGATTGGCTTTGATATTGATTACACTAGTGAACTCGAAAGACGTCCGAGGGATTTATCACTCGTATGAGAAAGATATCCATTTAGGCCACTTGATGAGTATGACTGAAGAAAGAGCACGGCCGTGCAGATGATACCTTAGTATCAGTTTTCAGTCATCTCAGATATCAAGAAATAGTGATTGATAAATTAGGATGACCATTCTATGCCTATTGATCGATCTGGATATCGGTTTGATAAAAGGACAGTGACATGTACGATAACAGGTTAAGTCGAATATTCGATAATCACGAACATTGGATAATCATAATGTCTTGCTATAGGCCACTTATGATGGAAAGGGTAAAATAGTAATTTTACCAGTCTGCCAATTGCTCGTGAGCCTAGAGGGTCACACGCATTAAGCACGATACATGACAATTAATTATGGATGAAAATTGAGAACGATTCGGTAGATTTCTGGCCTAAGGTTTTCACCAGACGGTTGAAGAAATCAATTCGAGGAAAATGAACCGTTTCGTGTAAACCGAAATTAGAACTCAATTTAATGGGTTTGATTTGTGTTTTGGTTAAACGGGGTTAAAGCCCATTTAGGGATTTAAGTGATGAATGGGAACAAATGAAAATAGAGGGTTTATGGATGGTGGATATGCAATTTTGATTTGAAAAATTCAATTTGATTTTTTCAAATTAAAATTCCAATATTTTCATAACTTCCTCTAATTTTCAGCAACCACTCCCATCTTCCTCCCCCCTTCTAGGCCGACTTCTCTCTGTCTCTTCTTCCTCCATTGTTGTCAAGCTTCTCTCAAAATTCATAGCAAAAATTTGAATGAAAACCTTCTTCAGTTGTGGCGCTTGTGTGGACTTGATAGAGAAACACTATACTTGTGTTTTCATCGATTAAGAGAGGTAACTTTCAGATTTATATTTATATTTATAACAAGTTGAAATTGCATTAAGATCAAAGCTTGTTTCGATCACCACGGTTACATAACGTCCGCTGCATGATATTCATTGATTGGAACCCGTGGTGATCTCTTTCAGTGGTATCAGAGCCATGGTTGTTATGTTATTTTCTACATGTTGAAATCTGATTTTTTTTTTTTTTTATGTTTATATGTGTTCTTCACCTTAGCATGCATGTAAATCGAAATTTTTTTCAGATTTGATTGATTTTGGAAATTGGAAAATAATTTTTTTTTTGGTGTTTCGGGTTAGCCATGGCCGACCAGGTCGAGTCCCTTGGTGGACCATGGAATGCCCTAGAGCAGACCAGGGTCAGCACCATGGGCCAACGAGGGTCGCTTATGGGGGACCATGGCAGCCCGTGAGGGCCACCATGGTTGCCTCGCGGGCGACCATGGCTGCCCTCGCGGGCTACCATGGTCGTTCCCGTGGCCGACCACGGTCAGCCCCGCGGGCGACCTCGGCAGCCCTCACGGGCCACCGTGGTTGCCTCCGCGGGCGACCTCGGTTGAGCCGGTTCGGCTCGACCAGATTCGAGCTGAACCGGTTGGTTCGCGAGGATATTTGGAAACCCTAAAAATTTAATTTTCAGATTTGGTTCGGTTTCGATAAACCAGCGTGAACCGGTTCAAAATTCAATTAATAAATTAAACCGTCCTGTTTCGATAAACCGGAATTTTCCACACTTAAGAAAGATAAAATTTGGAAAATTTATGTGTTTGATAAGCATGTTGATTGTATACATGATCTTTGATAACATGATGTTTTCCACATGATGCTAGCTAATCCCTTTAGATTTGCATTTTAATTTCGGTTTTGCAACATGCGTGTTGCTTAATTTTGGGTTGTAGTAAATAAGGCCTGCGTGTCGTGATTTTTATTTCATTTTATTTATTTAAATTTGTAATCACGAAGAATGACACAAGAAGCAAGTCAAGAGGAACACTCAGATTGGAGGAGGCTCGAAGCCAGTGGGAGTTCACAAGAATGGAGCAAGTTTGGATCTTGAAGACCATGTCTTTAGGATCAGTTTTGCTAGATTCTTAGGAACTTAAGATGGGCTTAGCTATGCATATATTTTATCGTTACATTTATATGTTTGAATGTATGAATGTATGATAGTTTAAATATACAAGTTTATGTATGATTTGCTATCACCCACATCCAAAGATTAAAATCAGAATTTAATCAGACTCGCATGTAACCTGCTAAGGGATCATCTTTGCATGGATTTGCAATTGATGATTCCAGATTAAGATTGTATCGATATGCAATCAGACTTTTATAATTCACTTAAACGCAAATAATTACAAGTCAAGCGTGATACCATCCAAGTTTGGGCACTCAAAAGGGCTTTGACCCTATGGATGTCGGTACGCCTCCGCGTAACATTCATAGAGAAAAAGTCTGGATGAGATGGGTAGTTCTGTGTGGGTGCGTGCGCCTCCTTGTAGTAACTACATTAGTTCTATCCATAGTTCAAGCTTGGTATACTTGTCTACGATTGTCAGCTAGGGCTGACCTAGGGTATCAGTGTAGGGTATGCTGTGTACTTTTAGTACAGACCCTAGCCAGGAATTACATGGTTTTGTAAATGGATGTATTCCTACCTTGATGCTCTTATTTGGAGCAGTGAGCCTCCGTTCACTTCAATTGAGGGTATGATAGGATCCTGGTTCAGATTCTAATGTTAGAATCAGACAAGTGTTTTGTAACTTAATCTCCAACTTGAATTTTAATTAATTTTACCATGTAGAACTAAAAGGCAAACACAACACAAAGGAGTAATAGCACACTGAGAGTCCACATTGAGGACAGACTCAAGGGCGTGAATTACTCAGATTGGAATAGAAACTTGAGGCTTGTACTCAAGCAAGAACGCAAGTAGTATATCCTTACCAAGGAATCTCCTGCTGAGACACCGCTGAACAGGGCACTAAGGATACTTATCAAAGTTCCTTAGTAACCAAATCGACGAGTCATGCATTATGGCGGGCAGTAGGATGCGAGAGTTGCAGAAGCAGTTCAGGAACGTTTCAGATCACCCTCATACCTGTAAGGCAGAGGTCAAGGAAATGTTCAAGGAGAAAGCTCGTGTCGAAAGATATGATACTTTCAGAGAACTCAACTCCTGCAAGCTTAAGGTTGAAACCCTGTTAGTCCCCATGTCACGAAGATTAAATGTCTTCAGGAACATCTAACTAGACTCGGTTTTGATGATCAGGTGGAAATGGCTGCGGATTTTATGTTCCAGTCACTTCCAGATACATATAGTGATTTCATAGTAAATTACAATATGCATGACATGGACAAGTCCTTAACAGAGCTTCATGGGATGCTTGTGACCGCTGAAAAGAACCTCAAGGGCAAGACCAAGGAGGTCCTTATGGTCAACAAGAATGTCAGCTTCAAGAAAGCTGATCTGGGTAAGGGTAAGGCTCCTGGGCACCTTGCAGGGCAGATCAGACACCCCAAGCGTCCAAAGGTTCAAGCAGCTCCCAAAACTGCTGTGAATTCTAAGGACAAAATGGAGGGGATCTGCTATCACTGCAATGAGCCAGGACACAGGAATAAGGGATTGTAAGCAATACAAGGATCATGTGAAGAAGAGTGGGTATCCATGTCTTCAGGATCAAATATTTACGTTGGTAAGCTTAATCGCTATAACGTAAATAAGAAAAGGCTTAAATATAATGATTTAAACCAAGTTATAATCTGGCATTGTCATTTAAGGCACATAGGCGAGAAACGCATTTTAACACTTCACAAGTGTGGACTTTAAGTCCGTTTGAATTCACTCAAACTGAAAGATGCAAGTCTTGCCTAATGAACGAGAAACACATTTCAACACTTCACAAGTGTGGACTTTTCAAGGCCGTTTGAATTCACTCAAACTGAAAGATGCAAGTCTCGCCTAATGGGCAAAATGACAAAGGCACCTTTCACAGGTTTATATGAAAGGCGAGTGACTTATTAAGTCTAATACATTCCGACGTATGTGGATCTATGAGTACTCAGGCCAGAAGAGAGTTGAATTAATACTTGACTCTGGAAACGGCCGCATTCATTTTGAATCGGGCTCCGATGAAGACAACGATAGTACACCTTGTGACAGTCATTTTGTCTCCCATTACTATGGATGCGTGCGCCTCCGCGTAGCATTCATTGGGATGTGAGCTGAATAAGGTAATCAGTTCTATTTGGATGCGTGCGCCTCCGCGTAGTAGCCAAATAAGAGCTGGATCAGAGTCACAGAAGGTACACCACATGACACTCATTATGTCTCCCGTTACTGTGGATGCGTGCGCCTCCGCGTAGTATTCATTGGGATGGGAGCACGATGAGATGGTCAGTTCTATTTGGATGCGTGCGCCTTCGCGTAGTAGCCAAATAAGAAATGGACCAAAGTCATATATGGTGTGGGAAACATCCTAGTATGTTTTTCCTAAAATATTTGGGTAGCAGAGATGCAGGCATCCAAATCAGACAAATGTGTCTTCGTAAGGTATCCTTAAGAAACTAAGAGATACAACTTCTACATACCCAGCGAGTACAAAGTCTTTGTTGCTCGTGGAATGGTATTTTTGGAGAAATATGTTATTTCCAAAACAGCTAGTGGGAGTCCCGTGCATCTCGAAGAAATTCGAGAGGATACGGAACAACCTGAAGCAATTCAGGAGCCTGCTATGCAAGATGTAGAAGTATTGGAGCCTCAGATGGTCGTAGATGAAGATTCAGTCCCTACAAAAATTCCAGATGGTCTAAGGAGGTCTAAAAGATCTCGTCATGTTCCAGACAGATATGGCTTCACAGCCACTGCGGGAAATGACTTGATATTGATGGATCAGGATGATCCAGAAACCTTCAGACAAGCTTTGACCAGTCCACACTCCGAAAAATGGCAGAACGCCATGAATGAGGAAATGAAATCCATGTATGACAACCAAGTCTGGTGCTTGGTGGATCAAACCCCTAGGATAAAACCCATCGGTTCTGAGTGGGTCTATAGGATCAAGACCGACATGGATGGAAGTCCTCAGACCAATATGGCTAGGATGGTTGTAAAAGGTTATCGTCAGATTCAATACATAGATTATGATGACATCTTTTCACCAGTAGCAATGGTCAGTTTAATCCAGATTATTATTAGCCATAACTATGGCAGATGGATGTCAAAACTCCTTCCTTAGCAGGAACTTACTAGATGGCGTGTTTATCACACGACCTGTGGGTTTTGTAGATCCAAAGAATCCCGGAAAGATATGTAAGCTACAAAGATCCATTTATGGATTTAAGCAAGCTTCAGGGAGTTGGAACCGTCATTTTGATAAAGCTGTAAGGGAACTCGGCTTCATAAAAAACAAAAGTGAGCCTTGCGTACATGAGAAAGCGAGTGGGAGTAATATTGTATTCTTCGTATTTATTCATCGGGAATGACATCCTGACCTTGCCACCAAAGTTTGGTTAGGGAAGTACTTATCGATGAAGGACTTAGGTGATGCTACATTTAATGTAGGCATCAAGATCTCTACAGATCATTCCAAAAGGATTTTGGTCCTAAGTCAGAACATGTTGCTAAGTCAGAACATGTACATAGGTAAAGTGTTGAGAAGACTCTCAGTGCTTGAATCTTAGAAAGAATACATACCCATGCGTCATGCCATTAACCTCAGCAAGCTACAGAGTCCTAGTACTACTGATAAGCTGAGCAGGATGAGTAAGATCCCTTATGCTTCGGTTGTCGGGTACATCATGTATGCCAGGATGTGCACGAGACTGGAAGTCTCGTTTGCATTAAGCTGTACCAGCAGATTCCAATTTAACCCCGGCCAATTACACTGGATTGCTGTCAAAGGTCATCCTCAAATATTTGAGGAGGACCAAGGATGCATTCCTAGTGTATGGGGATATAGATAGAGAACTAGCAGTCAAATGACAAGTCGATGCTAATTTTCAGACATATCCAAATGACTTCAAAATTCAGTCAAGATAAATTTTGTGTTGAGTGGTGGCGTTTTCGCTGGATAAGCTTTAAGCAAGCCAAAATTGCGAACTCTACAGCGGATGCTAAGTATATAGCTGCAACAAAAGCAGCTAAAGAGGCCGTATGGATTAGAAGCTTTCTGATCGGATTAGATGCCACGCCGCGAGCGTCTGATCCGATAAACTTGTTGTGGGACAACACAGGTGCCGTAGCTATTGCTCAAGAGCGCAAATTCCACAACAGATCCAAACATATACTCAGCAGGCATCACCTCGTGAGAGTTATCACATATAGAGGTTATGTGGAGATTAAACACTATTCGACTGATGATAATATGGCCGATCCCTTGACAGAGGCTCAGCCGCAGCCTAGGCATGAGGAACATGTAGAGTCTATGGGAGTAGATTAGAACTTCAATTGGAACCAGGGGCAAGTGGGAGATTGTTAGAGTTATGCCCCAGTCCAATATATAAGTGATCTACAGATGTAATGTTTTATCATCTTTCCGAATAAATAAATCGGCATATATTACTAATGTGTTGTAGTAATATATCGAATGTAATTTGATCTATGTCATTATGTGTGTAACCACTAATAGTAGAACTATAGAACAGAAAAAATTACATTTGATGAGTCCCTGATCAGTTAAGCTTCTTTAAGAAGCGATCAGTATGAGACCAACTCCTTGTGATCACGCTCTACTGATCATGAAAAAGTATGTGCCGGAGTTATATCATAGATATCATCAGGTCGATGAAATTAGACAACCCGATTGTGAGTTTGCAGCATAGATCCAGTCATGAGATACTCACATATCGTAGCTTGTCATTATATCCTAAGACCAAGGAGTCTTTCTGTACACTATGTAACGAATACCTAAGTTTGACCTAGTCTAACGTTATCTGTAAAAGGGTAACTATAACGGCTTCGATTGGCTTTGATATTGATTACACTAGTGAACTCGAAAGACGTCCGAGGGATTTATCACTCGTATGAGAAAGATATCCGTTTAGGCCACTTGATGAGTATGACCGAAGAAAGAGCACGGCCGTGCAGGTGATACCTTAGTATCAGTTTTCAGTTATCTCAAATATCAAGAAACAGTGGTTGATAAATTAGGATGACCATTCTATGCCTATTGATCGATCTGGATATCAGTTTGATAAAAGGACAGTGACATGTACGATAACAGGTTAAGTCGAATATTCGATAATCACGAACATTGGATAATCATAATGTCTTGCTAGAGGCCACTTATGATGGAAAGGGTCAAATAGTAATTTTACCAGTCTACCAATTGCTCGTGAGCCTAGAGGGTCACACACATTAAGCACGATACATGACAATTAATTATGGATGAAAATTGAGAACGATTCGGTAGATTTCTGGCCTAAGGTTTTCACCAGACGGTTGAAGAAATCAATTCGAGGAAAATGAACCGTTTCGTCTAAACCGAAATTAGAACTCAATTTAATGGGTTTGATTTGGGTTTTGGTTAAACGGGCTTAAAGCCCATTTAGGGATTTAAGTGATGAATGGGAACAAATGAAAATAGAGGGTTTATGGAGGGTGGATATGCAATTTTGATTTGAAAAATTCAATTTGATTTTTTCAAATTAAAATTCCAATATTTTCATAACTTCCTCTAATTTTCAGCAACTACTCCCATCTTCCTCCCCCCTTCTAGGCCGACTTCTCTCTCCCTCTTCTTCCTCCATTGTTGTCAAGCTTCTCTCAAAATTCATAGCAAAAATTTGAGCGAAAACCTTCTTCGGTTGTGGCGCTTGTGTGGACTTGATAGAGAAACACTATACTTGTGTTTTCATCGATTAAGAGAGGTAACTTTCAGATTTATATTTATATTTATAACATGTTGAAATTGCATTAAGATCAAAGATTGTTTCGATCACCACGGTTACATAACGTCCGTTGCATGATATTCATCGATTGGAACCCGTGGTGATCTCTTTCACTTGGATGTGGTAGCCGTTTCTCTGGCTCCCTCTCCGGAATCGAACCCTAATTCTCCATCACCCGTCACCACCATAGTAAGCCACTATCCTACCATCGAAAGTTGATAGAGCAGAAATTTGAATGATGCGTCGCCGGCACGAAGGCCGTGCGATCCGTCGAGTTATCATGAATCATCAAAGCAACGGGCAAAGCCCGCGTCGACCTTTTATCTAATAAATGCGCCCCTCCCAGAAGTCGGGGTTGTTGCACTCGGCAGCATCAAATCACTAAAACAACGTCCTCACCGACATCCAACCCTCTCTTGGCTCTATTGTCAAGATCTCCAACGCCACCACTTGCTCGGAAACGAGGTCGTGGAAGAAATATATTCATGTCCTGTTCCGGCACTCGGCAGCGTCAAATCACCCACCAACATTCTCGCCGTCAACCCAACATTGCCAACAAAACCATTGCCTAGTATAAAAAAGGCTCAAACCGTCTTCCGCGGGACATTTTAGTGGAAAAAATAGACGGTCCCATATTTTTTCCACTTTGCCAGAGCTACACCATTGGCGGTGGTGGAGCTCCGACGCGCACGGGCGGGAGGGATTTTCCCGTGCAGCCCAAGCGCCCGTGTCGCCCAAAAGGGGTCGACGGACCATTTTGGGACTCAACCAACTCTTTTGTCGCCCCGCCCCACGAGACCATCCACAAACGACCACCCGAAGGGCAATCAAATGGGATGTTGCCGCATGTCTTTCGGTTATCCAGAAAATACATGCTCACCTGCTTGAGCCTTTAGTGTACACGGGCACGTTTTGGTTGGCAAAAACTCTTTTAACTCAGTTGCAAAGATCTCCAACGCCACCACTCGCTCGGAAATATATTCATGTCCGGTTCCGGCACTCGGCAGCATCAAATCACCCACCAACATCCTCGCCGTCAACCCAACATTGCCAACCAAACCATTGCCCAGTACAAAAAAGGCTCGAACCGTCTTCCGAGGGACATTTAGGGGAAAAAATAGACGGTTTTGATATTTTTTCCCCTTCGCCAGAGCTCCGCCGCCGGCGACGGTGGCGACCGCCGCAGTTGGTGGTGGTGGAGCAACGGCGCACGGGCGGGGGCGAGTTCCCGTGCATTCTCGCTAAACCGACTTGGTATATGGCCCAAACTACCGCAGCGTGCACCCGTGGTCGCCCATACAGCGTCCGTGGGCCATTTTGGGTTTCAGCATACCCTCCCCCCCTATAGAGCCTTAAATGAGAAACCTTCCTGGCACCAAGAAACATCAAATGTTTGAGCAGACATAATGGCCTTTTTTGAAGCTAGGGTTCTCCGTTTGCCACGATTTTTTGCAGGCTTGCTTGGCTGGTGCCAAAGTATGCCCAAACCAAATTTCATAATTTTCCGACAGCCCGATTATTTATTTTTATTTTTTACATTTTTAAATTTAAAAAAGTTCAGAAAATTAAGAAAAAAATTATTTTAATCTGAAATTTTGCAACAAGCATAGTGTTGTATAGTTGCAGCTCCCCTTAAAATTTCAGCTCAATCGAAGATCGTTAAGGCGACAAACGATGACGAAACCAAAAAAGCCAATCCTGGTCGCCCATGGTCGCCAGCGGTCGCCCATGGACGTCCGTGGTCACCCATAGCAAACGTCAAAGAGTTTCGCAAAGAGTTTGGGAAGCATGTACGTTGTCAAACTCCCTGCCTTCCAAAGGTGCCTAGAGGACAGGCCAGACGCAGCAGAGCGAGGACCCGGGAGCTACTTCCCCACCAGCAGGGGGACAGGAGAGGGCCATCTCGAGGCCCATAACGTCGACCAACGACGCCCATGGTCGACCGAGCACGTTCGCCCATGGTTGACCGAGGACGTCCAAAGTAGCCTGCGACGTTGCTCGTGGACGTCTGTGGTCGCCCATGGTCGCCGATGAGGTCGACGAACGACGCCCATGGTCGACCGAGGACGTCCAAAGTGCCCAGGGACGTCGCCCATTGACGTCCATGGTCGACCAACGTTGCCCACGTCGACGAACGACGCCCGTGGACGTCCGTGGTCGCCCATGGTCGCCCATGACGTCGATGAACGACGCCAATGGTCGACCGAGGACGTCCAAAGTGTCCAGCGACGTCGCCCATGGACGTCCATGTTCGACCAACGTCGCCCACGTCTACGAACGACACCCATGGTCGACCGAGGATAACCAAAATGGCTCGCGACGTCGCACGTGGACGTACGTGGTCGCCTATGGTCGCCCATGACGTCGACGAACGACACCCATGGTCGACCAAGGACGTCCAAAGTGTCTAGCGACGTCGCCCACGTCGACGAACGACGCCCATGGTCGACCGAGGACGTCCAAAGTGGCCCGCGACATCGTCCGTGGTCGCCCATGGTCGACCGAGGACGTCCAAAGTGGCCCGCGACATCGCCCGTGGACGTTCGTGGTCGCCCATGACGTCGACGAACGACGCCCATGGTCGACCGAAGACATCCAAAGTGTCCAGCGACGTCGCCCATGGACGTACATGGTCGACCAAAGTCGCCCACGTCGACGAACGACGACCATGGTCGACCGAGGACGTCCAAAGTGGCCCGCGACATCGCCCGTGGACGTACGTGGTCGCCCATGACGTTCGACAAACGACGCCCATGTTCGACCGAGGACGTCCAAAATGGCCCGCATCGTCACCCGTGGACGTCCGTTGTCTCCCATGGTCGCCCATGACGTCGACGAACGACGCCCATGGTCGACCGAGGACGTCCAAAGTGTCCAGGGACGTCGCCCATGGACGTCCATGGTCGACCAACGTCGCCCATGGTCGACCGAGGACGTCCAAAGTGGCCTGCGACGTTGCCCGTGGACGTCCGTGGTCACCCAACGTCGCCCATGGGCAGTCTGTGATGGACACTTAGCCGTCCATCGGGCAGTCTATGGGGGATGTCAGTTGTGCCATTGGTCTATCCATGGGGCTTTCTTTGGGCGGCCATTTGCAGTCAATTGTGGCCCACGACGATTCCTGGTCGACCGTCGGGCCGTCCGTGGGCGCCTGTCGGGCTGATTTTGGCCGAAAATTTTTTTTTCCCAAATTTTTTTCCCGTGTTCTGGAAGGGAAAGAGGGGCTGTTTTGTGTTCGTTTTCGATGTGGGGATGCTTTTGTTTGGATTGAGACACGAGAATATCGAAATGATGCTCCAAAGTTGTTTGCACAAGTACTCGGGGGAAGTTCTGGGTCACTTCTCACCCATTGTTTCCCGTGTCTCTTGTGAGGCAACCAGCAAGTATTTTTTTCCCCTTCGTATGGGACACTTTGTTTTCGAGGCTACTGAAAGAGATCACCACGGGTTCCAATCGATGAATATCATGCAGCGGACGTTATGTAACCGTGGTGATCGAAACAAGCTTTGATCTTAATGCAAATTCAACATGTTATAAATATAAATATAAATCTGAAAGTTACCTCTCTTAATTGATGAAAACACAAGTATAGTGTTTCTCTATCAAGTCCACACAAGCACCACAACTGAAGAGGTTTTCACACAATAATTTTGCTATTAATTTTTGAGAGAAGCTTGACAACAATGGAGGAAGAAGAGAGAGGGAGAAGTCGGCCTAGAAGGGGGGAGGAAGATGGGAGTGGTTGCTGAAAATTAGAGGAAGTTATGAAAATATTGGAATTTTAATTTGAAAAAATCAAATTGAATTTTTCAAATCAAAATTGCATATCCATCCTCCATAAACCCTCTATTTTCATTTGTTCCAATTCATCACTTAAATCCATAAATGGGCTTTAAGCCCGTTTAACCAAAACCCAAATCAAACCCATTAAATTGAGTTCTAATTTCGGTTTAGACGAAACGGTCCATTTTCCTCGAATTGATTTCTTCAACCGTCTGGTTAAAACCTTAGGCCAGAAATCTACCGAATCGTTCTCAATTTTCATCCATAATTAATTGTCATGTATCGTTCTTAATGCGTGTGACCCTCTAGGCTCACGAGCAATTAGCAGACTGGTAAAATTACTATTTTACCCTTTCCATCATAAGTGGCCTCTAGCAAGACATTATGATTATCCAATGTTCGTGATTATCGATTATACGACTTAACCTGTTATCGTACATGTCACTGTCCTTTTA
>OY987315.1:24362086-24374586 GCA_963920655.1 Geranium rotundifolium | reverse complement strand
TGCAATAAATACCAAAGCCAATCGAAGCCGTTATAGTTACCCTTTTACAGATAACGTTAGACTAGGTCAAACTTAGGTATTTGTTACATAGTGTACACAAATACTCCTTGGTCTTAGGATATAATGACAAGTTACGATATGTGAGTATCTCATGACTGGATCTATGCAGCATACTCACAACCGGGTTGTCCGATATCATCGACCTGATGGTATCTATGATATAACTCCGGCACGCACTTTGCCATGATCAGTAGAGCATGATCACAAGGAGTTAGTCTCATACTGATCGCTTCATAAAGAAGCTTAGCTGATCAGGGACTCATCAAATGTAATTTTTTCTGATCTATAGTTCTACTATTAGTGGTTACACACATAATAACATAGATCAAATTACATTCGATATATTACTACAACACTTTAGTAATATATGCCGATTTATTTATTCGGAAAAATGATAAAACATTACATCTATAGATCACTTTTATATTGGACTGGGGCATAACTCTAACAGTTACACACTCCTTAGCGGATTTCGACTTCCATGACCACCGTCCTGCTGTCTTAATCGACCAACACCCTTTGTGGGTTCTAGGTTAGTGCGCAGTTGGGCAACGTAACCCGGCTTCCGGTTCATCCCGCATCGCCAGTTCTGCTTACCAAAAATGACCCACTTGGAGCTCTCGATTCCGTGGCACGGCTCGATGATGCAGCCGTGCCGTCCTACCTATTTAAAGTTTGAGAATAGGTCGAGGGTGTTGAGCCCCCGATGCCTCTAATCATTGGCTTTACCCGATAGAACTCGTTCGCGGGCTCCAGCTATCCTGAGGGAAACTTTGGAGGGAACCCGCTACTAGACGGTTCGATTAGTCTTTCGACCCTATACCCAAGTCAGACGAACGATTTGCACGTCAGTATCGCTACGGGCGTCCACCAGAGTTTCCTCTGGCTTCGCTGAAAGAGATCACCACGGGTTCCAAAGATTGAAAATCATGCAGCGGACAATATGTAACCGTGGTGATCGATAAAAAACTTGATCTTAATGATATTAGAACATGTTATAAACATAATTAAAATCTGATTTTTACCTCTTGTAATCGACAAGAACACAAGCGTAGTGTCCTCTCTATCAAGTCCACACAAGCACACAACCGAAATGGTTTTTTCTCTCTAATTTTTGCTAGAAAATCCAAAAGAAAACTTGAGCAATAATGGAGGTTGAGAGGAGAGAGTGGGTTCAGCAATGAGGGAGAGAGAGAGGGAGTTGGTTGCTGAAAAATTCCAAGGATAAGATAATATATGATTATGTGATTTTTAATTTGAAATTAAAATTGAATTTCAAAATAAAAATTACATTATCCATCCTTTTAATCCTTCTTATTTGCATTTAACCCCTCTCTTATCTTGAACCCTAAATGGGCTTTAAGCCCATTTAACTAAAACCCAAATTAAACCCATTAACTTGAGTTCTAATTTCGGTTTAGTCAAAACGGCTCAATTTCCTCGAATTGATTTCTTCAGCCGTCTGGTTAAAACCTTAGGCCAGAAAACTACCGAATAGTTCTCAAATCTCATCCATAATTATTGTCATGTATTGTGCTTAATGCGTGTGACCCTCTAGGCTCACGAATAATTGGCAGACTGGTAAAATTACAATTTTACCCTTTCCATCATAAGTGGCCTCTAGCAAGACATTATGATTATCCAATATTCGTGATTATCGATTATTCGACTTAACCTGTTATCGTACATGTCACTGTCCTTTTATCAAACCGATATCTAGATTGATCAATAGGCATAGAACGGTCATCCTAATTTATCAATCACTGTTTCTTGATATCTGAGATGACTGAAAACTGATACTAAGGTATCACCTGCATGGCCATGCTATTTCTTCAGTCATACTCATCAAGTGGCCTAAACGGATATCTTTCTCATACTGTAGTATGAGTGATAAATCCCTCAGACGCCTTTCGAGTTCACTAGTGCAATAAAGACTCCTTGGTCTTAGGATATAGTGACAAGTTACGATATGTGAGTATCTCATGACTGGATCTATGCAGCATACTCACAATCGGGTTGTCCGATATCATCGACCTGATGATATCTATGATATAACTCCGGCACATCTTTGCCATGATCAGTAGAGCGTGATCAAAAGGAGTTAGTCTCATACTGATCGCTTCAGAAGAAGCTTAGCTGATCAAGGACTCTATCGAATGCAACTCTTTCTGATCTATGGTTCTACTATAAGTGATTACACACATTATGACATAGATCAAATCACATTAGATATATTACTACAACACATTAGTAATATATGCCGATTTATTTATTCGGAAAGATGATAAAACATTACATCTGTAGATCACTTTTATATTGGACTGGGGCATAACTCTAACATTCGCCCCGCTCAGGCATAGTTCACCATCTTTCGGGTCCCGACAGGCATGCTCTCACTCGAACCCTTCTCAGAAGATCAAGGTCGGTCGGCAGTGCAACCCTCAGGGGGATCCCGCCCGTCAGCTTCCTTGCGCCTTACGAGTTTACTTGCTCGTTGACTCGCACACATGTCAGACTCCTTGGTCCGTGTTTCAAGACGGGCCGAATGGGGGGCCCGCAGGCCGACGCTGGGAGCGCGCAGGTGCTGAGGCACGCCGTGACGGCACGCGCTGCCTTCCACAATTGCGGCGACGGCGTCTCCACGGGCTTATCAAGAGCCCGGGCTTGGGCCGCCACCGCAATCCACATCGGTCCACGCCCCGAGTCGATCGGCGGACCGGCTCTCGCCGTTCCACATCTGACCGGGGCGCATCGCCGGCCCCCATTCGCTTCCCTCCCGACAATTTCAAGCACTCTTTGACTCTCTTTTCAAAGTCCTTTTCATCTTTCCCTCGCGGTACTTGTTTGCTATCGGTCTCTCGCCAGTATTTAGCCTTGGACGGTGTTTACCGCCCGATTTGGGCTGCATTCCCAAACAACCCGACTTGCCGACAATGCCTCGTGGTGCGAAAGGGTCCGGGCGCGACGGGGCTCTCACCCTCTCTGGCACCCCTTTCCAGGGGACTTGGGCCCGGTCCGCCGCTGAGGACGCTTCTCCATACTACAATTCGAACGTCGGGGGCGCTCGATTCTCAAGCTGGGCTCTTCCCGGTTCGCTCGCCGTTACTAGGGGAATCCTTGTAAGTTTCTTTTCCTCCGCTTGTAAGTTACTCGGGCGTTGTGGACGGCCACCCCCGACTTAACACGTTTTTAAAACAAGCCACCTCGTGTATACTTGGGTGTTCGAGACAGCGAGCAATATCACCTAGAACTCATCCTCGGCTCACGTAGGATCGGATTCTTGGACGTTCTTAAGAGTGAACACTCCCGAGGATACCTTCTTTCAACTTCACCATTACCTACGCCTCACAATGGCCGCGCCCTTCCAAGTTGGATAAGAGTTGTTCATCCCTTGGGGGCAGCACCTTTTTAAACTTGGGGAAACCTTTGAGGATAGCCGAGAGGACGGGAGCCAAGGACCCGGAAGCTCGGGCCTCAAAGGCGGACTGTGGCCATGGTTGTCGAGCCGCGGGGCTCTCGGGAGTTAATCTCCTGATCCTCCTCGCTCCAACCGAGCCTCGGTCGTATCATCACCCTTCCATCGCCGGCTTGACTCGGTTCTCCTTCAATGAGACCGAGCTTGCCAAACATCGATCCCCCCATGCTAGCTAACCACGGGAGGATCTCGACCATAGCCGGTCATGCAATTACTCGAACTCTCCAGATCCAACTTGTTTCTCGAACGAAAGGCTAGCCCGACGTCTGACGGGGGCGCGCAAGAGACGCCGAACCGCACGCTCGGGCGCCGCACGGGTTCGACGAGAGTAACGGAACTCTCGGCCCGTGACAAGTGGTATCAGAGCCCGGTTTTGCAACCACCGCACTATGTTGTGATCCTACCCCGATGAAGGCAAAACACAACCTTCCTCGTCTCTTTCCTCGGATTGATACACCGAGCCCCAAACCGACGGAAACCCCGTCTCTACCGGCACTTGTATGCCTAACTTCCGAACAACGTCGACCTTGACGAAGCCGCGGACACCACCGAGGTTCGGCGGGCCAATTCCTCGACGACGCCCCGAGTGCCCACTCGCGGGCTATTCTCAACCAACGACGCCCCGAGCGCCCGCAGCCGCTCCCGGGCCATTTTGACGGCAACGACGTTGCCACGCCGCCCCGAGTGCCACAACCACTCGCGGGCCATTTTCACGACACCGCCCCGAGCGCCTACATCACGCTCGCGGGCCGCCTCAACGAAGGCCAACGCACGACCGCCTCGGGCTCACACACGAAACCCGCGGGCTACTTTGGCGACACCAACCCGGGCCGACTCCACAACGTCGGACCCTTCCAATTTGGCCAAGTCCACCAAGACGAAGCCCGCCAAGCCCACTTCCGAAGTCAACCAAGATCGGCCAAGATCCCCGATTTGGTCCCCAAGACACGCCTCCTTTCCTTTCCGGGAACAAATCAACTTTAATATTGATTTGTTTCCCCTTTGCCTAAGATCGAGTCAATTAATGTAGATTGCATTTCTTTCTTAGCTTAGCCGGGTCTCCTATAAATAGGAGAACTCTTTTCATTTGTAATTACGAAGTCACTTGGGGAGCTACTTCTCCCTAAAGCCAAAGAAGTCCTGGCCTAATAAACAAGATGTGTTTCCTTTTTGTTTGGTATTCTCTCGTCCCTTGGTAAGTCCGAAACCTGTCTACCATTGTATTATCTTCTTCATCTCTACCCTCGAGGACTTGGATCGGTTAAGACCAACCGATCCTCGTCACTTATTTCGCTCCTAAAGGCCTTAGGAGACGCGGGCGTTGTGGACGGCCACCCCCGATTCAACTCGCTTTTAAACAAGCCGCCTCGTGTATACTTGGGGGTTCGGGACAGCGAGCAATATCGCCTCGAACTCATCCTCGGCTCAAGTAGGATCGGATCCTTGGACGTTCTTAAGAATGGACGCTCCTGAGGATACCTTCTTTCAACTTCACCGTTACCCAAGACTTACAATGGCCGCGCCCTTCCGAGGTTGGATAAGAGATCTCCATCCCTTGGGGGCAGCACCTTTTTAAACTTGGGGAAACCTTTGAGGATAGCCGAGAGGACGGGATCCAAGGACCCGGAAGCTCGGGCCTCAAAGGCGGACCGTGGCCATGGTTGTCGAGCCGCGGGGCTCTCGCTCCAACCGAGCCTTTGTCGTATCATCACCCTTCCATCGCCGGCTTGACTCGGTTCTCCTTCAATGAGACCGAGCTTGCCAAACATCGATCCCCCCGTGCTAGCTAACCACGGGAGGATCTCGACCATAGCCGGTCATGCAATTACTCGAACTCTCGAGATCCAACTTGTTTCTCGAACGAAAGGCTAGCCCGACGTCCGACGGGGGCGCGCAAGAGACGCCGAACTGCACGCTCGGGCGCCGCACGGGTTCGACGAGAGTAACGGAACTCTCGGCCCGTGACAAGTGGTATCAGAGCCCGGTTTTGCAACCACCGCACTAGGTTGTGATCCTACCCCGACGAAGGCAAAACACAAACCTTCCTCGTCTCTTTCCTCGGATTGATACACCGAGCCCCAAACCGACGGAAACCCCGTCTCTACCGGCACTTGTATGCCTAACTTACGAGGTTCTCAAAACGGGCAGAACTTGCACCACCATGTCGACCGAACCACGCTTTGCAACGCTCAGGAAGCTAGAAGCCGATGGACCCGACATCATCACCGATTCTCGTCCCGCGAGCCCGAACCATCGAGATCAAGGGCACGCGAGCGACACCAACGACCGCGGGCTGTCATACCAAGCCCCACCGTTCACTCCTCGGTGCCTAGTCCTAGGCGCACAGCCAACGGAAGGCTCGCCTCCACTAGAGGCATCGCAGGATCCGGGTGAGACCGAAGGGGATGCCCCGACGACCACCCTAACCGGGACCGCCACCGACCTGGGGGATTCCAACCGAGGGGCGGAAGCAAGTACCCTACTGGCCCTCAGACGGTTAGGTAGGCAGGTCCACGCTCTCCTCGGGCTAACCAACAGGCCGAATATCCGCCTCATCGACCAGACCCGACGCGAGCAATCGCACTATCGGGAATACCTTGTACGGTGGAAGTCAGACGGGAGGATAACATGTGCCACTACCTCCATCGTTCCTCCCAACCTACTCAAGGATTCCCACTTCAACCCTTGACGAGGACGTCAAGGAATTTGCGGGGGGAGTATGTCACACCCTGGGAAAATTGATCGCGAATGGTCCACCAACGTGTGACAATCCGACCCTCGCAAACGCTCGGGTCGTGCAGAAACCCTTGCATGACCCACATCGCCTCACTATGGAGGCTACCGTCACAACGAGACCGACGAACACCCGCAACTACGCGCGGGCCATTCTTACAACCAACCTGGCGCCACGGGACCAAGACCGGAGCAGGTCGCCCGCAACGCAACCGCGGGCCACTTTTGACTCCACCAACTCAACCGAAGGCACCCGTGGCCCATGACGCAGCCACGGGCCACTTCCGAACAACGACGACCTTGACGAAGCCGCGGACACCACCGAGGGTCCGCGGGCCAATTCCTCGACGACGCCCCGAGTGCCCACTCGCGGGCTATTCTCAACCAACGACGCCCCGAGCGCCCGCAGCCGCTCGCGGGCCATTTTGACGGCAACGACGTTGCCACGCCGCCCCGAGTGCCACAACCACTCGCGGGCCATTTTCACGACACCGTCCCGAGCGCCCACATTACGCTCGCGGGCCGCCTCAACGAAGGCCAACGCACGACCGCCTCGGGCTCACACACGAAGCCCGCGGGCCACTTTGGCGACACCAACCCGGGCCGACTCCACAACGTCGGACCCTTCCAATTCGGCCAAGTCCACCAAGACGAAGCCCGTCAAGCCCACTTCCGAAGTCAACCAAGATCGGCCAAGATCCCCGATTTGGTCCCCAAGACACGCATCCTTTCCTTTCTGGGAACAGATCAACTTTAATGTTTATTTGTTTCCCTTTTGCCTAAGATCGAGTCAATTAATGTAGATTGCATTCCTTTCTTAGCTTAGCCGGGTCTCCTATAAATAGGAGAACTCTTTTCATTTGTAATTACGAAGTCACTTGGGGAGCTACTTCTCCCTAAAGCCAAAGAAGTCCCGGCCTAATAAACAAGACGCTTTTCCTTTTTGTTTGGTGTTCTCTCGTCCCTTGGTAAGTCCGAAACCTGTCTACCATTGTATTATCTTCTTCATCTCTACCCTCGAGGATTTGGATCGGTTAAGACCAACCGATCCTCGTTACTTATTTCGCTCCTAAAGGCCTTAGGAGACTCAAGCGTTGTGGACGGCCACCCCCGATTCAACTCGCTTTTAAACAAGCCGCCTCGTGTATACTTGGGGTTTCGGGACAGCGAGCAATATCGCCTCGAACTCATCCTCGACTCACGTAGGATCGGATCCTTGGACGTTCTTAAGAATGGACGCTCCCGAGGATACCTTCTTTCAACTTCACCGTTACCCAAGACTTACAATGGCCGCGCCCTTCCGAGGTTGGATAGGAGATGTCCATCCCTTGGGGGCAGCACCTTTTTAAACTTGGGGAAACCTTTGAGGATAGCCGAGAGGACGGGATCCAAGGACCCGGAAGCTCGGGCATCAAAGGCGAACCGTGGCCATGGTTGTCGAGCCGTGGGGCTCTCGGGAGTTAATCTCCTGATCCTCCTCGCTCCAACCGAGCCTCTGTCGTATCATCACCCTTCCATCGCCGGCTTGACTCGGTTCTCCTTCAATGAGACCGAGCTTGCCAAACATCGATCCCCCCGTGCTAGCTAACCACGGGAGGATCTCGACCATAGCCGGTCATGCAATTACTCGAACTCTCGAGATCCAACTTGTTTCTCGAACGAAAGGCTAGCCCGACGTCTGACGGGGGCGCGCAAGAGATGCCGAACCGCACGCTCGGGTGCCGCACGGGGTCAACAAGAGTAACGGAATTCTTGGCCCGTGACAATAGTGTCACACCCTGGGAAAATTGACCGCGAATGGTCCCCATTGTGTGACAACCCGACCCTCGCAAATACTCGAGTCGTGTACGAGGCTATGCACGACTCTCGCCTCCCCACTATGGAGGCTACCGTCTCGAAGGAACCGAAGACCGCCCGCGGCCACGCCCGGGCAATTCTCACAACCAACCTGGCGCCGCGCGACCAAGACCGGATCAGGTCGCCCGCAATACAACCGCGGGCCACTTTGAGTCCACCAACCCTACCGAAGGCACCCGTGGCCCATGACGCAACCACGGGCCACTTCCGAAACCACGATCTCCTCGATGATGCTGCGGACACCACCAAGGGTCCATGAGCTTCTTCATTGACGACGCCCCGAGTGCCCACGACCACTCGCGGGCTATCCTACCTCGACGATGCTGCGGACACCACGAAGGGTCCCCGAGCTACTTTGTCGACGCCGCCCTGAGTGCCCACAACCACTCGCGGGCTATTCCCGAACGACGCCGCCCCGAGTGCCCACGGCACACTCGCGGGCCATTCTTAACCAACAACGCCCCGAGCGCCCACAGCACGCTCGCGGGCCACTTCGACAACGACGGAGTTGTCACGCCGCCCCGAGTGCATACAACCACTCACGGGCACTTTCCCTCGCACCGACGTGCCGACCCCGCGGGCGCCCACGCTAGCCCTGCGGGCCTCTTCGACGACGCCAATGTCTCCGGAGCCTATCAACGCTCGCGGGCTACTTTGGCAACGATACCGACGACGCCCCGAGTGCCCACAGTACACTCGCGGGCCAATTCACCGACGACGCCCCGAGTGCCCACAGTACACTCGCGGGCCAATTAACCGACGCCGCCCCCGAGCGCCCACAACACGCTCGCGGGCTATTTCCGCAACGACGGAGTTGCCACGCCGCTCCGAGTCCTACAACCACTCGCGGGCCACTTCCATGACACCGCCCCGAGCGCCCAGGACACGCTCGCGGGCCGCCTCACCGAAGGACCGCGCTCTACCGCCCCGGGTTCACAGACGAAGCCCGCGGGCCACCTTGGCGACATCAACCGGGCCGACTCCACAACGTCGGACCCTTCCACCTCGGCCAGTCCAGCAAGCCGAAGCCCGCCAAGCCCATCTCCGAAGTCAACCAAGATCGGCCAAGATCTCGACTTGGTCCCCAAGACACTCCTACTTTCCTTTCCGGGAACAAATCAACTTTCCCATTGATTTGTTTCCCTTTTCCCCCTAAGATTGTGTAATTAATATAGTTTCCTTTCTTAGGGTAGCCGAGTCTCCTATAAATAGGAGAACTCTTTTCATTGTAAAGCACGGAGTTACTTGAGGAGACACTTCTCCCTAAAGCCGAAGCGATCCCGGCCTAATAAAAAGACGCGTTTCCTTTCTATTTGGTGCTCTCGTCCCTTGGTAAGTCTGATCTCGACTACCATTGTATTATCTTCTTCTTCTCAACCCCTCGAGGACTTGGATCGGTTAAGACCAACCGATCCACGTCACTATCTCACCCCTAAAGACCTTAGGGACATCGGGCGTGTGGACGGCCACCCCTTTACCTACATCGTCTTTGAGCGACCGCCGCGTGTGCGTCTGGGGGTTCGACTGCGACCAAGATCGCCTCGAACTATTCCGCAAACACGTAGGACCGGATCCTCGGACGTCCCAATGATGGACGCATCCGAGGATACCTTAACCAACCTTCCCCGCTACCTACGCCACTTGATGGCCGCGCCTTACCGAGGATGGACAAGACATGTCCCTCCCTCGGGGGTTGCTTCTCCCTGACCAAAGGGAAACCTTTGAGGGCGACCAAGAGTACGGGATCCAAGGACCCGGAAGCTCGACCCTCAAAGACGGACCGTGGTGCTGGTTGTCGAAGCCGTGAGGCTCTCGGGGTGCAATTACCCGATCCTCCTCGCTCCAACCGAGCCTCGGTCGTATCACCACCTTCCCATCACCGGCCTGCCTCGGTTCTCCCTCAATGAGACCGAGCTCGCCAAAACTTCGATCCCCCTGTGCTAGCTGACCACGGGCGGATCTCGACCTTAGCCGGTCAAGCAAATACTCGAACTCTCGAGAGCCAACTTGTTTCTCGAACGAAAGGCTAGCCCGACGTCTGACGGGGGCGCGCAAGAGACGCCGAACCGCACGCTCGGGCGCCGCACGGGTTCAACGAGAGTAGCGGAAATCTCGGCCCGTGACAAGTGGTATCAGAGCCCGGTTTTGCAACCAGCGCCCTAGGTTGTGATCCTACCCCGACGAAGGCGAAACACCTTCTTCTCTCCCTCCTTTCCACGGATTGATACACCGAGTCCCAAATCGACGGAGATCCCGTCCTTACCGGCGCTTAGACGCCAAGCCTACATGGTTCCCGACACGAGGAACCTACACCATCCCAAGCCGACGGAGACCCCGTATTTCCCGGCGCTTAGACGCCTAACCCACGAGGTTCTCGGAACCTGCACCATCTCACACCGACGGAGATCCCGTCTCTACCGACGCTTAGACGTCTAAACCAACGAGGTTCTCAAGCATGGAGAACCCGTACCAGACCGACGGAAACCCCGTCCTTACCGACGTTTAGACGTCTAAACCGACGAGGTTCTCAAATATGGAGAACTCGTACCACACCGACGGAAGCCCCGTCTCGATCGGCACTCAGATGCCTATTTTATGACGTTCTCTACTTGCAGAACAACCATGCCGGGCACCCACGGCTTCCCAACGCCTCAAGAGCTAGAAGACCGTGTCCGAGCATCGACACGCCCTCTCGGTTCCCCCGTCCCGGGCGGACCAGACTGGCAATACCCATGGATTCCATCGGGTCAACACGAGTGGTGGAACAACCGGCTGCAACAATGGTTCTCAACCTTGCAAGATCCCGCCGCCAACCACCACGGGTCCAACGGTACCGCCGAGGCCCTACACAACCAAGCCGTGACGGAACTCGTCGACCTCCTTCTCCTGCCATTAATGGAGATCGAGGGCGAGTTCGCCACTAACCGGGAGGCAACGATCTCCCCAATCAACTACTCGTCCTCTGACGAAGAGGAAGGTGCCGAGCCAGGAGAGCTGCCACTGCCGCAAGAACCGAGTGAAGAGGGGGAAGGCGACTACAATGACACCTCGGGCAGCTTGCAAAGCTCCCTCCGTACGCTGCAGGTGCTGGTGGATCGCATAAGCCGCGACCTCAACGACCATACAGCCCGTACAACACCCGTCGTCACCCAAACTCGGGACTTAGCCATCGCCGGTCCCTCGAAGCCACAAAGCCCAAGGGACCGTGCATCCATCATCGACCTCACCGAGTAGGAGGAGCAACCCAAGGAACACCACCTCTTCGCGAGCCGTTCTGGGCCGAGCTATCCTCCACGGTGCCGTCTAAATCCGATCAAGGCCGCTCCCCGGGCAAGCCGTCGAACGCCTCCGAAGCACTCCCAGCGGAGTCTGCGAAGACGTTCCCCATCAACCCGCCAATGCTTCTATTGCCGAGGACTGCACGCTGACAAAAGGTGCCCGATCTACCGACGCATACAATGCCGCCCCGAGGCGAGCGATATAGCCGAGATCATCACCGTGAGGTCAGCCTACCATGTTCACTTACCGCCCCGACGCGAATATCTCATCCGTTGGGAATTCGACGGGAGCACCACATGGATCGACGGGCATGACCTCCCCTACGGGCGACCACGGCGTGGCCACCATTCTCCTTGACGAGGGCGTCAAGGAATTTGCGGGGGGAGTATGTCACACCCTGGGAAAATTGACCGCGAATGGTCCCCATTGTGTGACAACCCGACCCTCGCAAATACTCGGCTCGTGTACGAGGCTTTGCACGACTCTCGCCTCCCCACTATGGAGGCTACCGTCTCGAAGGAACCGAAGACCGCCCGCGGCCACGCCCGGGCAATTCTCACAACCAACCTGGCGCCGCGCGATCAAGACCGGATCAGGTCGCCCGCGGGCCACTTTGAGTCCACCAACCCTACCGAAGGCACCCGTGGCCCATGACGCAGCCACGGGCCACTTCCGAAACCACGATCTCCTCGATGATGCTGCGGACACCACCAAGGGTCCACGAGCTTCTTCATCGACGACGCCCCTAGTGCCCACGACCACTCGCGGGCTATCCTACCTCGACGATGCTGTGGACACCACGAAGGGTCCCCGAGCTACTTCGTCGACGCCGCCCCGAGTGCCCACAACCACTCGCGGGCTATTCCCGAACGACGCCGCCCCGAGTGCCCACGGCACACTCGCGGGCCATTCTCAACCAACAACGCCCCGAGCGCCCACAGCACGCTCGCGGGCCACTTCGACAACGACGGAGTTGTCACGCCGCCCCGACTGCATACAACCACTCGCGGGCCACTTTCCCTCGCACTGACGTGCCGACCCCGCGGGCGCCCACGCTAGCCCCGCGGGCCTCTTCGACGACGCCAATGCCTCCGGA
>OY987315.1:24317086-24352086 GCA_963920655.1 Geranium rotundifolium | reverse complement strand
CCAGTACAAAAAAGGCTCGAACCGTCTTCCGCAGGACATTTTAGTGGAAAAAATAGACGGTCCCATATTTTTTTCACTTTGCCAGAGCTACACCATTGGCGGTGGTGCAGCTCCGACGCGCACGGGCGGGATGGATTTTCCCGTGTAGCCCAACCGCCCGTGTCGCCCAAAAGGGGTCGACGGGCCATTTTGGAACTCAACCAACTCTTCTGTCGCCCCTCCCCACGAGACCATCCACAAACGACCACCCGAAGTGATAGCATTTATGCCCTAGTCCAATTGCTATTAGCCTGTAAACGTCTATGTACATTATCATCGTTTGTAACATATATATATATCGGCTTTGTATTACTTATGTGTTGAAGTAATATGTTAAGCATGATCTGATTTATGAACATCGGCGATCAGCTCCATCGTACCGGACATGGCGGACGAGGGATCGGCCAGGACGCGGAGAAGTCTAACCGGAACCTCGACGGCAAGGGGAGTTCGCCGGAGACCGCTATGGTGGGCACTACCGAGCTGATAGTCACGGAGGGTGGGCTGCCTATGAGCCACGGCCCAAAGTCGACACACGCACCGGCCCGTCCTCTAAGCCCGGTTCCAACACCGGTTAGCTCCGGCTCTTGCTACACGGGACCCACCTTACAACACGAGTCATCCGGTTCCTCAAATAAGGTACGCAGCTCAGTTTGTGGCTCGGATAATTTTACTATTTTCCCTGAACCGATTGAGTCGATTACCTCGACGAAGCTAGCCAGTCCCACACTGGCCGACCCGAAATGCCCTTCGGATCGTAGGCTTAGAGACATTAGAGAGGGGAAACGTGTGTTGATAGACCCTGCTGTTTCGGCTCAAGCCGACCTAGGGATCTCGGCTTAGGAAGCTCATGCTGATCGCGAGAGTTTCGGCGGTCGGATAAAAAAAATTACCTCAGGTAAGGTCCGGAATTTGGAGGAGGCTTCCGAATCCATTTTTCCGACTTACGTGGGTAATTTACCGACCCGCCTGTCTGTTGAGGAGCTCAGGAGCCTCTTCAGGAGATTTGGGAAGGTCCTGAGGGTGACCATCCTGAGGAGACATCGCCAGACGAGCTACGGATTTGTTCACCTAGCCTCGGAACAGGCACGCGCGGAGGTGATCTCAGCTTTACACTTGTCGGTCTTGAGGGGGCACACCATTAGAGTCGCAGTTGGACGACACTCGCTCACCACCCCGGGTCTTTCCCGCGAGCCTCGAGTAACGACTACTGGCCCACATACAGCATCGGCTACTCCACGTGAGCAGCGGTTTCAGGCCGCTACGACGACCCACAGCCGAGTATTACTCCACACCTCCTCGCAGCGCTTTCAGTTTTGCATATTAGCAGTGGCGGTCCGTGATTTTGATCGGCGAGCTCTCCTCTCAGAGATGTGGGGCACAGGTTCGGAGGTAGTCACGATCTCAGACTTGGGACAGCGTGTGTTTCTTTTGTCGTTTGCAGATGCCGGTGCGATTGACAGACTCTAGGGAGACCAGTGGGTTAATCTCCGTCCCTGGTTCTTCTTCTTTTCGACTGATTGCGACAGATTCCTACACGGGGGAGTGTTCCGTTGGTTACACATATGGGGGATTCCGCTATCAGCATGGTCTTTGACGTCGATCGAGACGGTGGTAGGCGACATTGGCAGCTACATAGTTACTCACCCAGACTCCTTTGGAGAGGGTTCTTTTGAGCGTGTTGCAGTATTGGTGCACGTCTCGGATCCTCTCCTGAGGTCGTGGGGAGTTGTCTGCCGGTTAGGAGCAGGGTCGATCAGAGTGGGTTTGGAGGTCGCTCCCATCTCAGAGATCCCATTCTATACTCCTGCAGACTCCAACCTTCCCCTATCTCCTGTCCGAGCGGGGGCCATCATACCGTTCAGACAGGGTAGGGGTAAGGTTTCCTGGGCAGAGGAGATGGGGGCACTAGACTTACGGGCTGCCATAGGTTTGGAGGTGTCAGAGCAGACTACTTCTCAGGGAAGGGCTAAGGAGGTAGAGGTTGTTGGGCAGGATGAGGAGGCTGATACTCAGATTATAATTCAGGAGACAGCTCTAGAGACACAGTCGGGAGCCGTCGGCTTAGCTCGGACACCTGGATCCCTTCCGACACCTTACCCGAGGATTGTTGATCTTGATTCTACTCGGATTGGTGAGGGGGATTCCCAGCACCTGGGATTCGAGGAGGGGGATCTTTATCCGATGCCCAGACCCTTGACCCCCGATGAGCACGATAGCGAGGGTGATATACCAGGGAGAGACGAGGACTCAATTTGGGTGGGATCATCTTCGGCCTTGTCGCCAATCTCCATTGACACTTTGCGCAGGGGCTACTCTCTGGAGGGGATGCGCTCATTTTTTTCTGTAGGGAGACGCCCGACTTCCTCAGTCGCTGCAATCCGGGTTCCACGTGCGCCTCATAGGATTATCAGAGCAAGGGCACAGACCAGTCAGATCAGAGAGAGTGAGGAGATATTGGCTCCAAGAGACACACGGGTAGAGCAGATTGATGGGGTTGCGGATTCGGAGAGTGAGTGGGATGAGACCATAGAGAGAGACTTAGTCTTGGGGAGAGAGGAGCTGGAGGTTGGAGGTTTGAGGGAGATTGAGGAGGATGAGGAGGAGGAGTGGATAGAGAGCCCGAGAAGGGAGGAGGAGGGTCTCTCGGCTGCAGACATCACGGCGGCAGATGTGGGGAGGGTCGTTGAGCTGTTGGGAGGCTCTCTTCCAACTCAGAGTGGAGCTATCACTCTTCCAGCGGGGCCGTGGGCTCCCGCTCAGCAATGAAGCTCTTGAGTTGGAACGCTAGGGGTCTGGGCTCGGCTCACAAGCGTAGACTCCTGGCAGACACTATTACGGCGCACCGTCCAGTTTTCGTGGCTCTACAGAGTCCAGGTTCGTAGTGATAGATCCGTTGACCATCAGAGCACTCGGGTTTTCTTCCCAGTTTGAGTTTCAGTTCAGTCCGGCAGGACCGGGGTTGGGATCAGGCGAGATATCTATTTGGGACACTTCAGTTCTTCGCATGACCAGCTGCGACATCTTCCCGGGGCTGATCGTGTGGGTTGGGGAGGTCCTAGCTTCTGGAGAGACCGTTTCTTTCCTCAACCTTCACGCCCCTTTGGTCCCCGCCGCGAGGAGAGACTTCTGGGACATTTTGAGACAGGTACACCACTCGGTAGGCCATAAGTTTGCCCTTTTGGGTGACTTTAACACGGTCAGGGATCCGAGCAAGGTGGCCAATCAGGCGGTTCAGGCAGACTGGAGAGCTTTTGACGCTTTTCTTACGGACTTAGGCCTTGTCGACTTCCCTATGTCGAACAAGGAGTTTACTTGGTTCGGACCATGCTCGAGAGTGAGCAGGCTAGACCGCATCCTTCTCAGCCAGGATATGTTGGCTATCTTTGCAGACCCGATCCTTATGGGGCTGACGAAGATGCTCTCGGATCACATCGCCATTCTTTTAGGCACCCAGGAGGCTGATTGGGGACCGAGACCCAGACGGTTCCTCAACGCCTGGTTGGATCATAGTGATTTCAAGAGCTTTGTGGCGGCAAAGTGGACCTCTTACATTGACGTTGTGGGCTGCCCAAACTATAGGTTATGGGCGAAACTCAAACGTTGGAGGTCAGACTTAGCCACCTGGAACATCGAGGTGTTTGGTCACGTTGAGCATCGGATTTCCAGGACAACAGCCAACATTGAGGCATTAGATGCTTTGGTGGGGGTGAGACCACTGACTGAGGTTAAGGAGGAGGATCGAGGCAGACTCTGGACCGAGCTTGTGGGCTTGGCGAAGACTCGTGCGGACATCTGGAGGCAGAAGTCGAGGGTTCGCTGGGCTCTAGAGGGAGACAGGAACACTCGGTACTTTCACAGATGCGCCGCGACAAGAGGCAGCAGGAGTCGTATCAGATGTATGGTTATTGATGGCCAGGAGCAGACACAGCCAGAGCAGATTCGCAGAGCGGCAGTAGATCACTTTCAGGCACGTTTCCAGCCAGATTTTATTTCGAGGCCTAGTTTGCCGCCAATACCATTCCGGACTTTGCCACCGGGGGGATCAGACTTTCTAGAGGCTGCTTTCACCGAGGAGGAAATCCTCTCTGCCCTCTCAGAGTGCGATGGGGGTAAGGCCCAAGGCCCAGATGGGTTCACCATGAGATTCTTTCGCGAGATGTGGGATGTGATCAGAGAGGATGTCCTCAGTTTCTTCCATGATTTTCACCTCACTGGAAGGATTGGGTCGGGTCTCAATGCTTCTTTCATAGCCTTGATTCCGAAGATTGAGACCCCTCGTGACTTCGCACAGTTTAGACCGATTAGTCTTATTTCGGGGCCTTATAAGCTTTTGGCTAAGGTTCTTTCCATACGACTGAGACGGTATATTGACGAATTGATTAGCGAGGTTCAGTCTGGCTTCATTCGGGGTAGACAGCTTGTTGATGGGGTTCTGGTGGCGAACGAGTTGATCAACATGGTTCGCAGGACACACTCCAGGGCAGCTGTAGTGAAGCTTGATTTTGAGAAAGCTTTTGACCGGGTCGATTGGGGTTACCTTTGGAGCGTTATGGCCGTTATGGGTTTTGGCCCAAAGTGGAGGCACTGGATCGCTTCTTGTCTGGGATCCTCTACTTCGGTCCTGGTCAATGGCTCCCCTACGAGCCAGTTTGACATCAGGAGAGGAGTCAGACAGGGGTGCCCTTTATCCCCACTCCTGTTCATTATAGCTGCAGAGGGGCTACACCTCCTTCTTCAGCGTGGGGAGGAGGCTGCACTTTTTAGGGGGATCCGGGTGAGTGATGAGGAGAGAGTCTCACATCTTCAATTTGCAGACGACACCCTCTTATTTGTTAAGGCCAAGCCCCACCAGCTATTCCAGCTGCATTTGTTTTTACAGTATTTTGAGTGGGCGTCAGGCCTGAGGATCAACTTCGATAAGTCGGTCTTGTTGGGGTTGAATCTGGAAGAGGGTGGTGACAGACGCTTAGCTAGAGCTTTCGGTTGCGTGGTCGGAGAGCTTCCTCTACCTTATTTGGGTTTCAGCTTAGGGGCAGATTACCGACGGGTGGTGACTTGGGAACCCATTGTGGCCAAGTTCAGGACCAGATTAGCCATGTGGCAGGCGAGTACACTCTCTTTTGGAGGCCGGATCACGCTCATTAAGGTGGCTCTCTCTAGCTTGCCTATTTTTTACATGTCTCTCTTCCGGACTCCCAGGACTACCACTGCAGTGATGGAGTCCATTATGAGGAGGTTCCTATGGAGAGGCAAAGGTGGACGCCGGGGGCTTGTGAAGGTTAGGTGGGAGCGTGTCTGTAGGCCGTTCAGACAGGGAGGTTTGGGCATCCGTCGCCTTAAGGAGGTCAACAGCGCTCTGCTGTTGAAATGGTGGGGCGATTCGCAACCGAACCGAATCCATTGTGGAGGAGGATACTGTGTGCGAAATACAGTGGGACAGGTCGTCATGGGACTTTTCTTCGCTACCTTTCTCCGGTCACTCTGGATCGAGGGCTTTGCGGGATATTCTTTGTCTCTCGTCTCATCAGGCTTTTCCTAGGATTTTTGGACCTGGGTGTGTCCGTTGGAGACTTGGAGATGGCAGACAGATCACATACTGGGATGACTGCTGGTTGGGAGATTTTTGCTTGCGAACCAGGTTTCACAGATTAAACAGACGTGTGAGCCACCCGGGCCATTCAGTTCACGATGCATGGGTTCTTGAGGGCGGGTCTATTCCTTTCCGTGGGGTGCTGCCAGCCAGAACAAGGTTGGAGTTTGCAGAGCTGCTTACGGTATTTGGCACGATCAGACCGACAGAGGGGATTCGTGACCAGATCTGGTGGCCATCTGATGGGAGAGGATACACTGCGAGTAGGGGCTACCACATGTTGTTGGGGACAGATCAGGCAGTTCCGGTAGACTGGGCTTCGAGGCTGTGGGATACGCCAGTTCCTCCAAACTTCAGGAGTTTTGGATGGCTGGTTCTTCAGGGCAGTTTACCGACCAGGGGCGCTCTTGCTTTCAGGGGGGTCATCCCGATTGGTCATCGCATGTGTGCTTTGTGCGATAGGAGGGAGGAGACGACAGAGCACCTTATGCTCTCCTGCAGGTGGACTAGGAGATTCTGGAGAGAGATACACAGATGAAGGGGTATCCAGCTCCCTCCCACTCAGACAGTTCATGATCTCTTCATGGGGTGGAGAGCCAGAGTAGCAGAGAGGGGAGCGAGGAGGGCCTGGAGCAGACTCGTGACGATGGGCTTTTGGTACATCTGGGTCACCAGGAACGGCAGGATCTTCAGGTACGAGGAGCGTTCTCCTGGAGAGACCCTCAGACTACTTCAGATGCAGTCGTATACTCTGGTGCAGGCAGACGAGGGACGGGACATCCAGTCTTGGATGGGGGAGCGCACTTTAGCCGCCTGGTGCGTGAACCCGAGGTTGGTACTCCAGGCTATTCTTTCTTAGCTTATCTCTTTTTTTGGGCCGTGTTTTTTGGGGGCTCTGTCTTTTATTTCTCTGTTTTGGGGCTCAGTTTTCCCTTTTTTCATTTGTACTCTGCTCTTTCCATTTATATTATTCATTATTGCTGATCAAAAAAAAACCAAGAAGACTACTTTGCTCCCATCTGCCTTTTTATATACGCAAGGTTCATCATCGTTCTTGATGAAGCCAAACTGTTTCACAACTTCATTAAAACGCTGATTCCAACTCCGAGATGCTTGCTTCAAACCATAGATTGATTTGAGCAACTTGCAAATCTTTCTCTTATTCATAGGATCCTCAAAACCCTCAGGCTTGGACATATAAACGTCCTCAACTAACCTCCCGTTAAGGAAGGCGTTTTTGACATCCATTTGCCATATCTCATAGTTTTTGATACGCTGCTACGGCAAATAGAATACGGATAGATTTGACCATAGCTACTGGAGAAAATGTCTCTTCATAGTCAATTCCGTGGACTTGCCTATAACTTTTTGCTACCAGTCTTGCTTTATAGGTCTGAGGTTTGCCATCCATGTCTATCTTTATTTTAAAGATCCATTTACACCCAATGACTTTTACGTCAGGGGTTTGATCCACCAAGTCCCACACTTGATTATCTGACATGGATTGATTTCTTCCCTCATGGCTTCCAGCCATTTCTCAGAGTCGGTTCCGTCCAAGGCCTCTCGAAAGGTAGCTGGATCATTATCCACTAACACTAAATCATCACCTCCAGTTACTAGGAAACCGTATCTAAGAGGTGCATGACTTATCCTTTCAGACAGCCTCGGACCGTCCTCATTAACTGTAGCTATTGGTTCTTGCTCAATGACCACTTCTTGCTCTACTTCTTCTAGTGGGTCGTCCAGTGGTTCCCGAGTGGCCATCTCATCTAGAACTTCATCAAGATGAACAGCCCTCCCACTGACTGTCTTGGAAATAAATTCCTTTTCCAAGAATGTCCCACCTCGAGCGACAAAAACTTTATTTTCGCTCGATTTGTAGAAGTAGTATCCTTTTGTTTCTTTTGGATATCCGACGAAAGTGCACTTATCTGATCTCGGTTCGAGCTTGGTTGCAAGCAACTGTTTTACATAAGCCTCGCAACCCCAGATTTTTAGGAAGGACAAAACGGGTTCCTTCCCGTACAATTTCTCGAATGATGTCCCTTCCACTGCTTTCGACGGAGCCCTGTTTATTATGAATGCGGCCGTTTGCAAAGAGTAACCCCAGAAGGAGATCAGGAGATCAGTGAGACTTAACATCGATCGAACCATATCCAACAATGACCCGCGGGCCATTTCTGCAACGCAGAACCACGACGACGCCTCGAGTGCCCACAACCACTCTCGGGCCACCTCTACGACATATCGAACTGGCGGTCCACAGAGAGACCGACCAGCCCCGTGAAGCCCACGGGCCGCAACTACTGAAACAACCAAACCACGCACCAGAATATGGTTCGGGCCACTTTGGAAACAACGACGTCGCCTCACTACCCCGAGCGCCCGCAGCCACGCGCATGCCACTTTTGCTCCCACCAACAAGCCAACACCTGCGGATGCCCACGATGACCCGTGGGCCAATTCCGCAACGAATCTGTCCGTCGGCCCAAGAATGTGACCGACCGAACCGAAGCCCGACGCTTCTAGGGAAGTCCGACCAACTCAACTCCAAGCCCGACGTGCCTTGGAGCCCACAAAGGGGCCCGAATTGCTTCCCAACCTAGATCTCTCCAAGAAAGGAAGGTCTCCCCAAATCAAGCGAGATCTCTCCACACAAGGAAAGGATCTCCCCAAATCAAGACAGAATCGAATCTTGGGAATCAATCCAATTAAGGGGATTGATTCATTTCCTTCTACGGCCAAGTCCAAACTAGTATAAATAGGCTAGCTAGGATTCATTTGTATTCACTTCATCATTTGCTCTCGACTTAAGAGCTTTAGGCTAGATCGGCTTCACGCCAACACATAGGGATGAAACGGTGTATTCTTCTCCCGACTTCAATACATAAACCGCCTCCGGCCAGGAGGCCGGCTTCCCGATCTCTTGCCTCCTCCGCCGATCAAGTCCGCCCCGGTTAGTTCCATTCAAGGTCCAACCGAGCGGCCTTACTAAGGCACCAAGCCTACCACCATCTCTTCAAGGGTGATTGCCGAACTCAGCTCCCCTTTCTTCATCTCTTCTCTTCGAGCCAAACCACAAGTTGGTTCCTCGGAACAAGCAGGCTTGCATGGAACGCCAAGGAATCAACATTATCCCGTTCCCAAGCGCCACGCGGGTAACAGAACTCTCGGCCCGTGACAGGTGGTTTCAGAGGCCGGATTCACGATCCCGGTCGCTCTCCTCCTCTTTGACGTGGACATCATGTCAAAGAAGGATCGTCTACGCAAGAGCCGAAAAGGCTCAAAGCTCCCAGCAAGCTTACCACGGTCAGATCGCAAATCTGACCCGCCAAGCACTGAAGCCTCCCTCTCAACTCCACCGGGCTCGACGCCCACAACGAACTCACCTCGGCCAGATCAAAACTCTGATCGACCTTACGCCAACGTTTCCGCACCAACCCGAGCAGACTCTACGCTCACAAGGAGCACCTCTCGACCGGATCTTAGATCTGATCCGTTGAGCCACGACGAACCCAAGGTGAGCCCTCACGCTCACCATCACGACATACCTTTGTCGCACCTCCGCCATGTATCGGAGGACTTTTCCTCAAGGCTCCAACGCCTCTACTTGTCAGATCCCACTTCGACTACGTCGCCCCTCTACTTGGCTCGAAGAGAAGAGATGAAGAAAGTGGAGCCGAGTTCGGCAATCACCCTCGAAGAGATGGTGGTAGGCTTGGTGCCTTAGTAAGGCCGCTCAGTTGGACCTTGAATGGAACTAACCGGGGCGGACTTGATCGGCGAAGGAGGCAAGAGATCGGGAAGCCGGCCTCCTGGTCGGAGGCGGTTTATGTATTGAAGTCGGGAGAAGAATACACCGTTTCATCCCTATGTGTTGGCGTGAAGCCGATCTAGCCTAAAGCTCTTAAGTCGAGAGCAAATGATGAAGTGAATACAAATGAATCCTAGCTAGCCTATTTATACTAGTTTGGACTTGGACGTAGAAGGAAATGAATCAATCCCCTTAATTGGATTGATTCCCAAGATTTGATTCTGCCTTGATTTGGGGGGATCCTTTCCTTATGTGGAGAGATCTCACTTGATTTGGGGAGACCTTCCTTTCTTGGAGAGATCTAGCTTGGGGAGCAAGTCGGGCCCCTTGGCGTGGGAGATGGAAGTGGCCCGTGGCTACATCGTGGGCCACGGTTATCGTCGGTTGAGCCGGTTGTGTCGAAAGTGGCCCGCGGTTGCGTTGCAGGCCACCATGTTTGGTCTTGGGCGCCGCTGCGCATGGTGGATGAGAGAGTGGCCCGCGGTCGCGCTTTGGGCGACGCGGGGCATCGCTTGGTGATGACGGCGTTGGACCGCACGCGGGCGTAATGAGGCAGCGCGCGGGATTGCTTGGTTTGGTCTATCGTCCGACTGTGGAGAGACGGAGAGTAAGGAGGCCAATACGTCGTAACCTCAAGGATGGTCGGGTGCTATGTCGTGATGCGGCCGGTTTTGGGGAGAGGAAGGTCCTCAACGAACACGGATACGGGTTCGTTGGTCACAACGCGGGTGAAACCGGGGTCAGTTTTGTCCTAGGTGTGACATACTTGTCACGGGCTGAGATTTCCGTTACTCCCCTTGAACCCGTGCGGCGCTTGGGAACGGGATTATGTGGAATCCTTTGCGTTCCAAGCAAGCCTACTTGTTCCGAGGAACCAACTTGTGGTTCGGCTCGAAGGGAAGGGATGAAGAAAGGGGAGCCGAGTTCGGCAATCACCCTCGAAGAGATGGTGGTAGGCTTGGTGCCTTAGTGAGGCCACTCGGTTAGACCTAGAATGGAGCTAACCGGGGCGGACTTGATTGGAGAAGTGTAGGGTTTTGGAACGTTCTAGATTGTCGAGATAGCGGAAGCGTTTAACAAAATCAACTCCAAACCTTGTCCAAGAACATGATCTGTTAAATCCCAAGGCAAAATCTATTCCACAAGAAATTTACCTTTAAGTCTTTGTTGAATCGATAAAGAACTTTCGGATCTTATTCTCTAGAGCACGTCCACACCAAGGGGATGATCTTCAAGATCCTTTACTTAATTGCCTACTAGAACAATTAAATGAAGAACAAAAGATCAAGATGAGAGGAGAAAGGGGATTGGCCGGCCACTATGAGAGAGAGAGAGAGAGCTTGTGAGAGTTGTTTCATATTTTGTGTAATGAATCAATATTAGATATTTCCCCTATATCATCCAACTCACAAGCATGGGTCTAAAAGTGATTGGTATGGGCTTAAAGTGTCATTACCCATACCCCTTAAATCACTCACCTCTTAATCCACAATCACCAACCAAGCATGGTGTTGTGTGGCCCCCACTCTTGGACACACCAATGTGGCTGGCCATATTGGGCTTATTGGGCCCATAATGGGCCCTTGTTGGGCCGGTCATGTGACCTTATGGGCCGAGCCCAATGGGCTCGCCCATGTGGTTTCGTGTCGTGTCCAAAAGTTGCCCGGCCCTATTTGTAGTTACTTATCAAACAAAATCCGACGCGACATCGACGAAAAAACTCAGTTTTCTCGATTCGCTAATTATTCTCTCAAACCGAACCCATGGCCCAAAACCTCCAGTTTTGTCCATGCATAGCTCCTCAAGAAACGTTAAGGTTTCCTTGTCTTAAGTTATCCGTCTTGAATGTGTGTGACCCTCCAGGCTCATGCCACCGTTGGCAGATCGGCGTAAAAGATCTCTCTTGCCCGATCCATCATAAGGGGCCTCTAGTAAGACGTTATGATTACCTAAGGTGCATGACGATCGATGATTCGACTTAACCTTGTGCATACAAGTCACTATCCTATTATCTCTAGATATCCCGATTGATCACAAGGCACAAAATCGTCACCCTTGTTTAATCAATCATTGTTACTTGATATGTGAGATGGCTGAGAACTGATAACCCGTAACACCGGCATGGCCATGCTCTTACTCTCAGTCAGTCTCGATCAAGAGGCCTTTCTCATACCGTAGTATGAGGGATAAATCCCTGAGCCGTCTTTCGTGTCACTCATGCAACCCGTTCCGCCACCCAATCATGCCCGTTATTGCAATCCTGTTACGGAAAGCGTTAGGCGCAAGTTAAAGCCGCACGTACATTGTATAGCGATCTAAAAGACTCCTTGGTCTAAGGATATCGTGACAAGCTATCGCATTTGAATATGTTCATGGCTTAATCTATGAAAACACTATTCAAAGCGGGTCGTCCGATATCAATCACCTCATGATATCTATGATATGATTCCGGGATCCCTCATCCCTATGACAAGTAGAACTACGTCATTGAGAACCATCCTCATACTGGTCGCTTCTATGGAAGCATATATTGACCAGGGACTCGTTAAGTGTGATCCGTACAGATTTATGGTTCTACTACTTTGGTGGTCATAAATCAGATCATGCTTAACATATTACTTCAACACATAAGTAATACAAAGCCGTTTTATATATATTATAAATGATGATAATGTACATAGACATTTACAGGCTACTAGCAATTGGACTAGGGCACAAAATGCTATCAAGAAGGAGGCAAGAGATCGGGAAGCCGGCCTCCTAGTCGGAGGTGGTTTATGTATTGAAGTCGGGAGAAGAATACACCGTTTCGTCCCTATGTGTTGGCGTGAAGTCGATCTAGCCTAAAGCTCTTATGTCGAGAGCAAATGATCAAGTGAATACAAATGAGTCCTAGCTAGCCTATTTATACTAGTTTGGACTTGGCCGTAGAAGGAAATGAATCAATCCCCTTAATTGGATTGATTCCCAAGATTCGATTCTGCCTTGATTTGGGGAGATCTTTTCCTTGTGTGGAGAGATCTCGCTTGATTTGGGGAGACCTTCCTTTCTTGGAGAGATCTAGCTTGGGGAGCAAGTCGGGCCCCTTTGTGGGCTCCAAGGTTCGTCGGGCTTGGTGTTGAGCTTGTCGGGCTTCCCTAGAAGCGTCGGCCTTCGGTCCGGTCGGTCACATTCTTGGGCCGACGGACAGGTTCGTTGCGGAAGTGGCCCGCGGGTCATCGTGGGCATCCGCAGGTGTTGGCTCGTTGGTGGGAGCAAAAGTGGCCCGCGCGTGGCTGCGGGCGCTCGGGGTAGCGAGGCGACGTCGTTGTTTGGTTGTTTTGGTAGTTGCGGCCAGTGGGCTTCACGGGGCTGGTCGGTCTCTCTGTGGACCGCCAGTTCGATGTGTCGTAGAGGTGGCCCGCGAGTGGTTGTGGCACTCGAGGCGTCGTCATGGTTCTGCGTTGAAGAAATGGCCCGCGGGTCTTCATGGGCGCCCGCGGGTGTCGTTACGTCGGTGTTGGAATGAAAGTGTCCCGCGAGTTGCTACGGACGTCTGGAGCGGCGTCATAGCGTTGTCGTTGTGAAGAGTGGCCGTGGCTATGTCGTGGGCCACGGCTCCGTCGGTAGGTGCCGTTGGCGCAGAAGTGGACCGTGGCTACGTCGTGGGTCAGGGGTTCTGCATTGAGGCGTCGTTGGCGCTGAGCTGGTGAGAAAGTAGCCCGTGGTCGTGCTTTGGACGACATGGGGCGTTGCTTGGTGATGATTGCGTTGGGCCGCACGCGGGCGCAATGAGGCCGCGCGAGGGCATAGCTTGGTTTGGTCTATAGTCGGACCGTGGAGAGACGCGAGAGTAAGGAGGCCAATACGTCGTAGCCTCAAGGTCTGTCAGTTGTTATGTCGCGATGCGACCGGTTTTAGGGAGCGGAAGGTCCTCAACGAACACAGGTACGAGTTCGTTGGTCACGTCGCGGGCAAAACCGTGGTCAGTTTTGTCCGGGGTGTGGTAGTCCTTGGTCCAATGCCCCTCCCCGCATACATTGCAAGGGTTCTTTGGCGGTTGCCCATAGTATCGAGTGGTTCGTCGTTCCCTGGAGGGTGAGATGCGCTTGGACTTCAGACGACGGGCTGGGCCGTCATGTCTCGGTACGGCAGCAAGGTTTGTGGCTGGCCGAGGGTGCGTCGGTGTGCTTGGGCGTCGCCCCGAAGTGGGTTGCGTGGGTCTCGACCTTTGTCGTTGGTGAGACCCTTGGTGCGTGAAGGCGGCGTTGTGATTGGTTGCACGGTGAGGCTTGACCGTGTCGGGCGCAGGGAGATTTCTTCCCTCGAAACCGCGACGTGGTGTTGCCTTGCCCGGCTTGGTAAGCCGAGCCCGTCTATGGCGTTGGTGGACGTGATCCTCCAACTCCTTGAGGTGAGCGAGAGCGATGTCGAGCTTAGGCGCTTGGTCGTGGAGGACTAGAGGAATGTCCTGTATGGATGGCAACAAGTCGTGGCCAGGTTGTTTCTCCTTGGTACGGACGAGCGGAGAGCTGTCCGAGGAAAAGGACGTGCGTGATTCGGGGAGGCCGCAAGGGGACTCTCGGAATCGCTTTTGGAGGTCCAAGGCGGACCTTTCGGTGAGACGGACGTGCGGGGGCGAGATTGCTCCAAGACTTGGGGACCTAGTCATGCTTGAGGTGACCGTGTGATCCAGGGCGGTGTCGAGATTGACCACGTTATCGTCGGGCCGCGTGTCATTTGAACAGGGCGACGTAGTCAAAGTGGGATCTGACAAGTAGAGGCGTTGGAGCCTTGAGTAAAAGTCATCCGATACATGGCGGAGGTGCAACAAAGGTATGTCGTGATGGTGAGCGTGAGGGCTCACCTTGGGTTCGTCGTGGCTCGACGGATCAGATCTGAGATCCGGTCGAGAGGTGCTCTTTGTGAGCGTAGAGTCTGCTAAGAGTTTTGATCTGGCCGAGGTGAGTTCGTTGTGGGCGTCGAGCCCGGTGGAGTTGAGATGGAGGCTTCGGTTAAAATCGGAATTTAATGAGACTCGCATGTAACCTGCTAAGGGATCATCTTTGCATGTATTTGCAATTGATGATTCCAGATTAAGATTGTATCGATATACAATCAGACTCTTATAATTCACTTAAACGCAAATAATTACAAGTCAAGCGTGATACCATCCAAATTTGGGCACTCAAAAGGGCTTTGACCCTATGGATGTCGGTACGCCTCCGCGTAACATTCATAGAGAAGAAGTCTGGATAAGATGGGTAGTTCTGTGTGGGTGCGTGCGCCTCCGCGTAGTAGTCACATTAGTTCTATCCATAGTTCAAGCTTGGTAGACTTGTCTACGATTGTCAGCTAGGGCTGACCTAGGGTATCAGTATAGGGTATGCCACGTACTAACAAGTACAGACCCTAGCCAGGAACTACATGGTCTTGTAGATGGATTTACTCCTACCTTGATGCACTCAATTGGAGCAGTGAGCCTCCGTTCACTTCAATTGAGAGTATGATGGGATCCTGGTTCAGATTCTAAAGTTAGAATCAGAAAGTGTTTTATAATTAAATCTCCAACTTCAATTTTAATTAATATGGCAAACACGAATCACTCTGGTAGCGCGCTTAGGTCACTAATCGAGAATGATAAGCTTAACGGCGTAAACTTTCTCGATTGGGACCGGAATTTGAGACTCATTCTCAAGCATGAACGTAAGGATTATATCCTTACCCAGGAACAAGCATCTACTGAACCAGCACTGAACGCCTCAAAGGCGCTAAGGGATACCTACCGGAAATTCCTTAGCGACCGGATTGACGTGCAGTGCGTCATGATGGGCAGTATGGTGCCGGACTTGCAGCAACAGTTCTTGGACATTTACGATGATCCCAAAGCCTGTATGGCTGAGATCGAGAAAATGTTCAAAGAGAAAGCGCGTGTCGAAAGATACGACACTTTCGTTGAACTGATGTCTTGCAAGCTAAAGGCTGGAGCTCCTGTCAGTCCTCATGTCCTTAAGATGAAACGTCTTTTGGAACATTTGACCAGGCTAGGTCATCCTGTGGACAAGGAAATGTCTGCAGACTTTGTGCTGCATTCACTTCCAGAAGCATATCGTGAATTCGTTGGAAATTACAATATGCATGACATGAACAAAACCGTGTCAGAGCTTCATGGTATGCTTGTGACTGCTGAAAAGAATCTCAAGGGGAAAACCAAGGAGGTTCTTATGGTCAACAAGCAAGTGAGCTTCAAGAAAGCCAGCCTGGGGAAGAGTAAGGCTCCTATGCACCTAGCAGGGAAGATTCGACAACCTAAGGGTCCAGCAGCTCCAAAGGCTGTTGAGAATCCTAAGAAGGATGCCGTCTGCTTCTATTGCCAAGGACTGGGGCACTGGAAGAAGGATTGCAAGAAACACAAGTTGTTTCTTAAGAAGAGTGGAGCTTCCACGTCTTCAGGATCAGGTATATTTGTTATTGAGCTCAATCTCAGTTTATCTACTTCAGATTCTTGGGTACTTGATACCGGTTCAGAATCTTACATTTGCGTTAATGTGCAGGCTCTGGGAAGTAGAAGAGAAGTGAGCAAGGGCGAGGCGGACCTACGAGTTGGCGATGGCAATCAAGTCTCGACAACTGCTGTAGGAGATATTAGTCTCAGTTTGCCCAGTGAGCTAGTTTTATTTTTAAGTGATGTTCATTGTGTACCTGCGTTTCGCAGAAATATTATTTCAATTTCCTTGCTCGACAAGGAAGGATATCATTTTACAATTGATAATGGAGTTTTTAGTATTTTCAAGAAAAACATGTTTTATTGCAATGCTTCATTAGTTGGTGGTTTATATATTCTTAATATTCAAAACACTGACACTAGCTCGATTTATAATATCAGTAACAAAAGGGTTAAATCCGATGATTTAAACCAGACTGTGATATGGCACTGCCGCTTAGGCCATATTGGCCAGAAACGCATCTCAACACTTCACAAGTGTGGGCTTCTAAGTCCGTTTGATTTCACTTCAATTGAGAGATGCGAGTCATGCCTTATGGGCAAAATGACAAAAGCACCTTTTGCCGGTTTAGGTGAAAGGGCGAGTGACTTACTAGGCCTCATACATTCCGATGTTTGTGGGCCCATGAGCACTCATGCCAGAAGAGGTTTTCACTACTTCGTTACATTCACTGATGACTTCAGTAGATATGGATATGTTTATCTTATGAGACATAAGTCGAAAACCTTTGACAAGTTCAAAGAGTTCCAGAACGAAGCACAGAACCAGCTTAGTAAAAGTATAAAGGCGCTTCGATCTGACCGAGGCGGTGAGTACTTAGATCAAGACTTTCACAGTCATTTAAAGGAGTGTGGGATCATCTCTGAATTGACTCCGCCTGGAACACCTCAAATGAATGGTGTATCCGAACGGAGAAATCGGACCTTGCTTGACATGGTTCGATCAATGATGAGTCAGGCTGATCTTCCTATCTCCTTCTGGGGCTATGCCCTAGAAACGGCCGCATTCATATTGAATCGGGCTCCAACAAAGGCAGTGGAAAGCACTCCATACGAAGTGTGGAACGGGAAGAAACCCTTATTAGCTTTCCTTAAGATTTGGGGATGTGAAGCTTACGTCAAGCGTTTGCTAGGCGATAAGCTCGAACCCAAATCAGACAAATGTGTCTTTGTGGGGTACCCTAAAGAAACAAGAGGGTACTATTTCTACAAACCCAGTGAGAACAAAGTTTTTGTTGCTCGAGGAGGGGTATTTTTGGAAAAGGAATTTATTTCCAAAAGAGCTAGTGGGAGTGCCGTGCATCTTGAAGAAATTCAAGAAGATACGGAGCAACCCACTACGCCGAATGTAGAAATACAGTAGCCAGAAGAGGTCATTGATCAAGAACCAATCCCTACACCCATTCAAGATGGTCCAAGAAGGTCTGAGAGATCTCGTCAAGCTCCTATCAGATATGGCTTCCTAGCCACTGAAGGAAATGACTTGATGTTGGTGGATCAGGATGATCCAGAAATCTACAGACAAGCTTTGGCCAGTCCAGACTCCGAAAAATGGCAGAACGCCATGAATGAGGAAATGAAATCCATGTCAGATAACCAAGTCTGGAACTTGGTGGATCAGACCCTTGGGATAAAACCCATCGGTTGCAAATGGGTCTATAAAATTAAGACCGACATGGATGGAAAACCTCAGACCTATAAAGCTAGACTGGTTGCGAAAGGTTATCGCCAAATCGAAGGTATCGATTATGACGAGACTTTTTCACCTGTGGCTATGGTCAAATCTATCCGGATCATTCTAGCCATAGCAGCATACTATGACTATGAGATATGGCAGATGGACGTCAAAACCGCCTTCCTTAACGGGAACTTAAAAGAGGATGTGTATATGACACAGCCCGAGGGTTTTGTTGATCCAGAGAATCCCGGAAAGATTTGTAAGCTGCTTAGATCCATTTATGGATTAAAGCAAGCTTCACGGAGTTGGAACATTCGTTTTGATGAAGCCGTAAGGGAATTCGGTTTTATCAAAAACGAAAGTGAGCCTTGCGTATATAAGAAAGCGAGTGGGAGTAAAATAGTATTCCTAGTGCTATATGTCGATGACATACTGATCATCGGGAATGACATCCCAACCCTGCTTGAAGTTAAAGCTTGGTTAGGGAAATGCTTCTCGATGAAGGACTTAGGTGATGCTGCTTTCATTTTGGGCATCAAGATCTACAGAGATCGACTCAAGAGAATATTGGGCCTAAGTCAGAGCACTTACATAGATAAGGTGTTGAGAAGATTCTCAATGCATGATTCTAAGAAGGACCCATGCGACATGGCATTAAGCTTAGCAAACAACAGAGTCCTATGACTCCTGATGAGCTAAGCAGAATGAGTAAGATCTCATATGCTTCGGCTGTGGGATCCATCATGTATGCTATGATTTGCACGAGACCAGACGTCTCGTTCACGTTAAGCTGTACCAGCAGATATCAATCTAACCCAGGCCAGGAGCACTGGAATGCTGTCAAGAGTATCCTAAAAAATCTAAGGAGAACTAAAGACGCATTCCTAGTGTATGGTGGGAAGGATGGAGAACTAGCAGTCACAGGATATGTTGATGCTAGCTTTCAGACAGATCCTGATGATTTCAAATCACAAGCAGGATTTGTATTCGTGTTAAATGGCGGAGCATTCAGCTGGAAGAGCTTCAAGGAAGCCACAACTGCCGATTCTACAACAGAGGCTGAGTACATAGCTGCAGCAGAAGCAGCTAAGGAAGCCGTATGGGTTAGAAGCTTTCTAACTGGATTAGATGTAATGCCGCGAGCATCTGATCCGGTAAGCTTGTTGTGTGACAACACTGGGGCCATAACATTAGCTCAAGAGCCCAGATTCCACAACAGAACTAAACACATACAGAGGAAGTATCACATTATCAGAGAGTATATTGATAACGGTGATGTGGAGATGGCTTATGTACCGACTGATGACAATGTTGCTGCTCCCCTGACAAAGGCTTTACCGCAGCCTAAGCATGAGGCGCACGTGAAGTCTATGGGAGTAGATTGGAACTTAGGTTGGAACTAGGGGCAAGTGGGAGATTGTTAGGTTTGTGCCCTAGTCCAAAATAAATTCCTAAATCTATATTGTAACGGACATCATTATTCTACATAATAAAAGGCATAATAGTACTAACGTGTTGTAGTAATATATCTAATGTGATTTGATCTATGTCATAATGTGTGTAATCACTTATAGTAGAACTATAGATCAGAAAGAGTTGCATTCGATAGAGTCCCTGATCAGCAAAGCTTCTTCTGAAGCGATCAGTATGAGACTAACTCCTTGTGATCACGCTCTACTGATCATGGCAAAGATCTGCCGGAGTTATATCATAGATATCATCAGGTCGATGATATCAGACAACCCGATTGTGAGTATGCTGCATAGATCCAGTCATGAGATACTCACATATCGTAACTTGTCATTATATCCTAAGACCAAGGAGTCTTTGTGTACAGTATGTAACAAATACCTAAGTTTGACCTAGTCTAACGTTATCTGTAAAAGGGTAGCTATAACGGCTTCGATTGGCTTTGGCATTTATTGCACTAGTGAACTCGAAAGGCGTCTGAGGGATTTATCACTCATACTTCGGTATGAGAAAGATATCCGTTTAGGCCATTTGATGAGTATGACTGAAGAAAGAGCATGGCCATGCAGGTGATACCTTAGTATCACTCAGTCATCTCAGATATCAAGAAACAGTGATTGATAAATTAGGGTGACCGTTCTATGCCTATTGATCAATCTGGATATCGGTTTGATAAAAGGACAGTGACATGTACGATAACAGGTTAAGTTGAATAATCGATAATCACGAATATTGGATAATCATAATGTCTTGCTAGAGGCCACTTATGATGGAAAGGGTAAAATGGTAATTTTACCAGTCTGCCAATTATTCGTGAGCCTAGAGGGTCACACGCATTAAGCACAATACATGACAGTAATTATGGATGAGATTTGAGAACGATTCGGTAGTTTTCTGGCCTAAGGTTTTAACCAGACGGTTGAAGAAATCAATTCGAGGAAATTGAGCCGTTTTGACTAAACCGAAATTAGAACTCAAGTTAATGGGTTTAATTTGGGTTTTAGTTAAATGGGCTTAAAGCCCAATTAGGGTTTAAGTTGAGAGAGGGGTTAAATGCAAATAAGAAGGATTAAAAGGATGGATAATGCAATTTTTATTTTGAAATTCAATTTAATTTCAAATTAAAAATCACATAATCTGTTATTAACTTATCCTTTTGATTTTTTCAGCAACCAACCCCCACTCTCTCTCCCTCACCTTGCCGAAATCTCTCCTCTCTCTACCTCCATTATTGCTCAAGTTTTACTTTGAATTTTCTAGCAAAAATTAGAGAGAAAAACCATTTCGGTTGTGTGCTTGTGTGGACTTGATAGAGAGGACACTACGCTTGTGTTCTTGTCGATTTCAAGAGGTAAATATCAGATTTTAATAATGTTCATAACATGTTCAAATAGCATTAAGATCAAGTGATTATCGATCACCACGGTTACATATTGTCCGCTGCATGAATTTCAATCTTTGGAACCCGTGGTGATCTCTTTCAGTGGTATCAGAGGATGGTTATTATGTTTATTTGTATATGTTTGAATCTGATTTTTTTTTTTTATGTTTATATGTGTTCTTCATCATTAGCATGCATGTAAATCAAAAAAAATTTCAGATTTGATTGATTTTAGAAATTGGAAAATTAAAATTTTTTTTTTGGGTTTTTCGGGGTTAGCCATGGCCGACCAGGTCGAGTCCCGTGGTGGACCATGGAATGCCCTAGGGCAGACCATGGTCAGCACCATGGGCCGACGAGGGTCGCCTACGGGCGACCATGGCAGCCCTCGCGGGCGACCATGGTCGCTGCCGCGGGCGACCATGGCAGCCCTCGCGGGCGACCATGGTCGCTGCCGCGGGCGACCATGGCAGCCCTCGCGGGCGACCATGGTCGCTGCCGCGGGCGACACGGTCTGCCCTTGCGGGCGACCATGGCAGCCCGTGAGGGCTGCCATGGTTGCCTCGCGGGCGACCAGGGTCTGCCTTAGGGGCGACCAGGGTCTGCCTTAGGGGCGACCATGGCTGCCCTCGCGGGCTACCATGGTCGTTCCCGTGGCCGACCACAGTCAGCCCCGCGGGCGACCTCGGCAGCCCTCACGGGCCACCGTGGTTGCCTCCGCTTGCGACCTTCGGTTGAGCCGGTTCGGCTCGACCATATTCGTGCAAACCGGTTGGTTCGCAAGGATATTTGGAAACCCTAATAAAATTTAATTTTCAGATTTGGTTCGGTTTCGATAAACCAGCGAGAACCGGTCCAAAATTCAATTAATCGATTAAACCGTCCGGTTTCGATAAACCGGAATTTTTCCACACTTAAGAAAGATAAAATTTGTAAAAATTATTTGTTTGATCAGCATGTTGTTTGATAACATGATCTTTGATAACATGATGTTTTCCATATGATGCAAGCTAAGCCCATTAGATTTGCATTTTAATTTCGGTTTTGCAACCTGCGTGTTGCTTAATTTTGGGTTGTAGTAAATACGGCCTGCGTGTCGTGATTTGTATTTTATTTAATTTATTTTAATATGTAATCACGAAGACCGGCACAAGAATCAAGTCAAGGAGGAGGCTCGAAGCCAGTGGGAGTCCAAAAGAATGGAGCAAGTTTGTGTCTTGAAGACCTTGTCTTTAGGATCGGTTTTGCTAGATTCTTAGGACCTTTAGATGGGCTTAGCTATGCATATTTTATTGTTACATTTGTATATTTGATTGTATGAATGTATGATAGTTTAAATATACAAGTTTATGTATGATTTGCTATCACCCACATGCAAAGATTAAAATCGGAATTTAATGAGACTCGCATGTAACCTGCTAAGGGATCATCTTTGCATGTATTTGCAATTGATGATTCCAGATTAAGATTGTATCGATATACAATCAGACTCTTATAATTCACTTAAACGCAAATAATTACAAGTCAAGCGTGATACCATCCAAATTTGGGCACTCAAAAGGGCTTTGACCCTATGGATGTCGGTACGCCTCCGCGTAACATTCATAGAGAAGAAGTCTGGATGAGATGGGTAGTTCTGTGTGGGTGCGTGCGCCTCCGCGTAGTAGTCACATTAGTTCTATCCATAGTTCAAGCTTGGTAGACTTGTCTACGATTGTCAGCTAGGGCTGACCTAGGGTATCAGTATAGGGTATGCCACGTACTAACAAGTACAGACCCTAGCCAGGAACTACATGGTCTTGTAGATGGATTTACTCCTACCTTGATGCACTCAATTGGAGCAGTGAGCCTCCGTTCACTTCAATTGAGAGTATGATGGGATCCTGGTTCAGATTCTAAAGTTAGAATCAGAAAGTGTTTTATAATTAAATCTCCAACTTCAATTTTAATTAATATGGCAAACACGAATCACTCTGGTAGCGCGCTTAGGTCACTAATCGAGAATGATAAGCTTAACGGCGTAAACTTTCTCGATTGGGACCGGAATTTGAGACTCGTTCTCAAGCATGAACGTAAGGATTAAATCCTTACCCAGGAACAAGCACCTACTGAACCAGCACTGAACGCCTCAAGGGCGCTAAGGGATACCAACCAGAAATTCCTTAGCGACCGGATTGACGTGCAGTGGATCATGATGGGCAGTATGGTGCCGGACTTGCAGCAACAGTTCTTGGACATTTCCGACGATCCCAAAGCCTGTATGGCTGAGATCGAGAAAATGTTCAAAGAGAAAGCGCGTGTCGAAAGTTACGACACTTTCGTTGAACTGATGTTGCTACGGACGTCTGGAGCGGCGTCGTAGCGTTTTTCATTGTGAAAAGTGGCCCGTGGCTATGTCGTGGGCCACGGCTCCATCGGTAGGTTCCGGACGTTGCTTGGTGATGACGACGTTGGGCCGCACGCGGGCGCAATGAGGCTGCGCGCGGGCATAGCTTGGTTCGGTCTATAGTCGGACCGTGGAGAGACGCGAGAGTAAGGAGGCCAATACGTCGTAGCCTCAAGGTCGGTCAGGTGCTATGTCGCGATGCGACCGGGTTTGGGGAGCGGAAGGTCCTCAACGAACACGGGTACGGGTACGTTTGTCACGTCACGGGCAAAACCGGGGTCGGTTTTTTCCGGGGTGTGACATATATGTCACACCTGGGGGAAATTGACAACAATTTTTCACCCAACGTGTGACAATCCGACCCTCGCAACCGCTCGGTTTGTGCGTAAACTCTCGCTTGACCCACACCTCCATCCTTCGGAAGCTACCGACACAACAAAACCGACGAGCGCCCACGTGAGACTCGCGGGCCACTTCTATATCAAGCGTCACGGAGCCTTGATTGTGGACCGCGAGCGACCACAGCGACGTCCCCGTCAAAGCAACAGTGACCGTGGACTAAACTCTGTCCACGGGCCACTTTCCCAACCGACATGCACAACAGCGCCCAAGACCGGAGCTGCTAGCCCGCAACGCAACCGCGTGCCACTTTCGTTACCCCCAGCTCAACCGACGACACCCGTGGCCCACGATGCAGCCACGGGCCACTTCCGATCCCACGACGACATCGACAAATCGCGGACACCACCGAGGATCCGCGGGCCACTTCCTCAACGAAGCCTCGAGTGCCCACAACCACTCGCGGGCCATTTCCACTACGCTACCACGATGCCATTGCCCCAACCACCCACAGCCGCTCGCGGGCTACTTTTGGCAACTACCTTGACGCGACGTTACCCCGAGGGCCCACAGCCGCTCGCGGGCCATTTTCGCGACAACGATACGACGACACTACCCAGAGCGCCCACAGCAAGCGCGCGGGCCATGTCTACGAACGCCAGCACTCAACGATCGCGGGCCCATACGCTAAGTCCGCGGGCCACTTTTGCGACGCCAACTCGGGCCGACTCCACAACGTCGGTCCACCTCGTTTTCGGCCAAGTCCACCAAGACGAATGCACGCGCGCGGCCTTATTGCGCCTGTGTGCGGCCCAACGCCGTCATCACCAAGCAATGCCCCGTGTCGTCCAAAGCACGACCACGGGCTACTTTCTCACCAGCTCAGCGCCAACGACGCCTCACAGCAGAACCCGTGGCCCACGACGTAGCCACGGGCCACTTCTGCGCCAATGGCACCTACCGACGGAGCCGTGGCCCATGACATAGCCACGGGCCACTCTTCACAACGACAAACGCAATGACGCCGCTCTAGACGTCCGTAGCAACTCGCAGGACACTTTCATTACCGCACCGACGTAACGACACCCGCGGGTGCCCATGACGACCCGCGGGCCATTTCTGCAACGCAGAACCACGACGACGCCTCGAGTGCCCACAACCACTCTCGGGCCACCTCTACGACATATCGAACTGGCGGTCCACAGAGAGACCGACCAGCCCCGTGAAGCCCACGGGCCGCAACTACTGAAACAACCAAACCACGCACCAGAATATGGTTCAGGCCACTTTGGAAACAACGACGTCGCCTCACTACCCCGAGCGCCCGCAGCCACGCGCATGCCACTTTTGCTCTCACCAACAAGCCAACACCTGCGGATGCCCACGATGACCCGTGGGCCAATTCCGCAACGAATCTGTCCGTCGGCCCAAGAATGTGACCAACCGAACCGAAGCCCGACGCTTCTAGGGAAGTCCGACCAACTCAACTCAAAGCCCGACGTGCCTTGGAGCCCACATAGGCCGAATTGCTCCCCAACCTAGATCTCTCCAAGAAAGGAAGGACTCCCCAAATCAAGCGAGATCTCTCCACACAAGGAAAGGATCTCCCCAAATCAAGGCAGAATCGAATCTTGGGAATCAATCCAATTAATGGGATTGATTCATTTCCTTCTACGGCCAAGTCCAAACTAGTATAAATAGGCTAGCTAGGACTCATTTGTATTCACTTGATCATTTGCTCTCGACTTAAGAGCTTTAGGATAGATCGGCTTCACGCCAACACATAGGGATGAAACGGTGTATTCTTCTCCCGACTTCAATACATAAACCGCCTCCGGCCAGGAGGCCGGCTTCCCGATCTCTTGCCTCCTCCGCCGATCAAGTCCGCCCCGGTTAGTTCCATTCAAGGTCCAACCGAGCGACCTTACTAAGGCACCAAGCCTACCACCATCTCTTCAAGGGTGATTGCCGAACTCAGCTCCCCTTTCTTCATCTCTTCTCTTCGAGCCAAACCACAAGTTGGTTCCTCGGAACATGCAGGCTTGCATGGAACGCCAAGGAATCAACATTATCCCGTTCCCAAGCGCCACGCGGGTTCAACGGGAGTAACAGAACTCTCGGCCCGTGACAGGTGGTATCAGAGGCCGGATTCACGATCCCGGTCGCTCTCCTCCTCTTTGACGTGGACATCATGTCAAAGAAGGATCGTTTATGCAAGAGCCGAAAAGGCTCAAAGCTCCCAGCAAGGTTACCACGGTCAGATCGCAAATCTGACCCGCCAAGCACTGAAGCCTCCCTCTCAACTCCACCAGGCTCGACGCCCACAACGAACTCACCTCGGCCAGATCAAAACTCTGATCGACCGTACGCCAACGTTTCCGCACCAACCCGAGCAGACTCTACGCTCACAAGGAGCACCTCTCGACCGGATCTTAGATCTGATCCGTTGAGCCACGACGAACCCAAGGTGAGCCCTCACGCTCACCATCACGACATACCTTTGTCGCACCTCTGCCATGTATCGGAGGACTTTTACTCAAGGCTCCAACGCCTCTACTTGTCAGATCCCACTTCGACTACGTCGCCCCTCTACTTGGCTCGAAGAGAAGAGTTGAAGAAAGGGGAGCCGAGTTCGGCAATCACCCTTGAAGAGATGGTGGTAAGCTTTTTACTTTAGTGAGGACGCTCGGTTAGACCTAGAATGGAACTAACCGGGGCGGGCTTGATCGAAGTACGAGGGCAAGAGATCGGGAAGCCGGCCTCCTGGTCGGACGCGTTTTATGTATTGAAGTTGGGAGAAGGATTACACCGTTTCGTCCCTATGTTTGGGCGTGAAGCCGATCTAGCCTAAAGCTCTTAAGTCGAGAGCAAATGATGAAGTGAATACAAATGAATCCTAGCTAGCCTATTTATACTAGTTTGGACTTGGCCGTAGAAGGAAATGAATCAATCCCCTTAATTGGATTGATTCCCAAGATTTGATTCTGCTTTTATTTGGGGAGATCCTTTCCTTGTGTGGAGAGATCTCACTTGATTTGGGGAGACCTTCCTTTCTTGGAGAGATCTAGCTTGGGGAGCAAGTCGGGCCCCTTAGTGGGCTCCAAGGTTCGTCGTGCTTGGACTTGATCTGGTCGGGCTTCCCTAGAAGCGTCGAGCTTCGGTCTGGTCAGTCACGTTCTTGGGCTGGCGGACAGGTTTGTTACGGAAGTGGCCCGCGGACCATCGTGGGCGTTCGCGGGTGTTGGCTCGTTTGGCGTGAGCAAAAGGTGCCTGCGAGCGGTTTCGAGCGCTCGGGGCATGGTCGTCGAGTCGGTATTTCGGAAATGGCCCGCGAGCGGCTGTGGGCGCTCGGGGTAACGTGGCGACGTCGTTGTTGCCAAAGTGGCCCGCGAGCGGCTGTGAGCGCTCGGGGCATCGTCGTGGACGTGGCCCACGGATCCTCGTCGATGTCCGCGGGTGTTGATCATGTCGTGGGAGACGGAAGTGGCCCGTGGCTGCATCGTGGGCCACGGTTGTCGTCGGTTCACCCGGTTGTGTCGAAAGTGGCCCGCGGTTGCATTGTGGGCCACCATGTTCAGTCTCGGGCGCCGTTGTGCATGGTGGATGAGAGAGTGGCCCGCGGTCGCGCTTTGGGCGACGCGGGGCATCGCTTGGTGATGACGGCGTTGGACCGCACGCGGGCGTAATTAGGCCGCGCGCAGGCATTGCTTAGTTCGATCTTTCGTTCGACCGTGGAGAGACGAGAGAGTAAGGAGGCCAATACGTCGTAGCTTAATGGATGGTCGGGTGCTATGTCGCGATGCGACCGGTTTTGGGGAGCGGAAGGTCCTCAACGAACACGGATACGGGTACGTTGGTCATGATGCGGGTGAAACCGTGGTCGGTTTTTTCTGGGGTGTGACATACTCCCCCGCGAATTCCTTGACGTCCTCGTCAAAGGCGTGTTGCAAGAATGGCCTTGGGCCATGAAGGTTTTTGCGTCTGAGTTGAGCTTTTCCAATTCTTTGCGGGACTTGCTCGGTTCGTCGTCGTCAGTGGCGACATGGGTCGCGCGAGGAGGCCTTTCTCTTAGCCTTGGTGTGTGAGTCCTTGCGTCGGGCTCGTAAGGTGTCGTTGTTGAAAACGTCACGTAACCTGCTGTCGTGAAGGGAGGAAAGTTCCTGTGTCTTGACTGCGTGGGTTATTGAACCGAGTAGGCAGTCGATATCTTTCCTTGAGGCAGCTTCGGAAGCTGCCTTGGTGACGGAGGAGATGGCTTCGGTCCAGCTTCTCCGGGGTAGTCCCTACTTCAATCCATTTCTGAGCAAGTGGGGCAGGGATGCTTCGGTGGTTGTGAGTAGTATCTCGCGGTCCGTCGTATTCAGGACGGAGAAACCCGCTTGGCCTGTGGCCGGGGGGTTGGTTTATACTGTTAGAGGGTAGCAGCCTTGGTCGGTGCTGGCCGTTGGCGTCTTGGCGCGTTAAGGCGTGAATTTGGCCGAGTGAATTGGCTTGGGTTCGAAGTCGCCTTTGTAGGAGGCGAGAAGGGGGGTTTTCAGAGGATCTTGGCTCGGTATATTTCCCTGTACCTGTCTCTTCGTGGGCAGGTCGTAGTGCGGTGAGGCGCGTCGCAAATGGCGCATAGATGCGTTGGGCACCCACGTTGGTTTGTTGAAGGGTGACGGATGAGAGTACCCGCCCCGTTGATGGAGGAGGGGGCAAGTGCATTGTTCCATTTTGGATGGACAAGCAGATGGCTCTCGCACGTGCCTTGGATGGGCACGTTCTGGTTCGGTGCGGCTGGTCACATATCGCGCATGTACGGTACGACGATTGACGAGTCGGTTTGCTTGGTCGTCGAGACGGGGCATGGGTCGCCGTTTGTGTCAGTCGACGGGCCGCCCTTCGTACGGAGGCGGCGTTGAGGGTGGTCTTAGAACGAGGCGTGGCCTTGTTAGTTTTGGGGAGTGTCTTTACCCATTGACCGCGACGAGGCCTAGCCGTACCCGGTCTTGTCTGCTGGGGCCGTCTGGGACGTCGGTGGAGTTGATCCTCCAGCTCCTCGATGCGGAGGTAGGCTTTGACGACATGCTCCCATATGGGGTATACGGGTTGCCCCAAGGTCGTGGCGTCGCGTGGAGGCGAGTCATGGTCGGACTCGTACTTCTCGGTATGGACGGGCAAGGCGTCCTTCGAGAAGCACTAAAGGCAAGGCTCAGAGAGAGTGTATTACGCCTCGCGGAGTTGCTTAGGGAGGTCTGGTAAAGCAAGGTGTTGGAACCTTTGGAGGAAGTCCTCCGGTACGTAGCGGAGGAGCGACATAGGGCTGTCGCGTAGGCGAGCAAGAGAGCTCGTCTCATGTACGTTGGTGCTCGGCGGCTCATGGTCGAGATCCGGCCGAGAGATGCTCTATGTGGAGCCTGACGGGGTTAAGGCGGAAGCGGGTGCGCTCGGTGGATCCGATCAGAGATCCGGCCGAGGCGAGCGTACTTGGCATGTAGAGCCTTTCCAGCTCTTGTTGGCGCGTTTCTTTTTCTTTGGCATAGAATTTCATGCCAAAGATAGCGAAGGAGAGCGACCGGGATCGTGAACCGGGCTCTGATACCACTTGTCACGGGCCGAGAGTAGCTAAGTCCAAGATTGACCCGCACAGCGCTTGGAAACGGGATTATGTGGAATCCTTGGTGTTTCCAAGCAAGCCTGCCTGTTTCGAGGAACCACCTTGGAGTTCGGCTTGAAGAGAAGAGATGAAGAAAGGGGAGCCGAGTTCGGCAATCACCCTCGAAGAGATGGTGGTAAGCTTGATACCTTAGTGAGGCCGCTCGGTTAGACCTAGAATGGAACTAACCGGGGCGGGCTTGATCGAAGAACTTGGGCAAGAGATCGGGAAGCCGTCCTCCTGGTCGGAGGCGTTTTATTTATTCAAGTCGGGAGAAGGATTACACCGTTTCGTCCCTATGTGTTGGCGTGAAGCCGATCTAGCCTAAAGCTCTTAAGTCGAGAGCAAATGATCAAGTGAATACAAATGAGTCCTAGCTAGCCTATTTATACTAGTTTGGACTTGGACGTAGAAGGAAATGAATCAATCCCCTTAATTGGATTGATTCCCAAGATTTGATTCTGCCTTGATTTGGGGGGATCCTTTCCTTATGTGGAGAGATCTCACTTGATTTGGGGAGACCTTCCTTTCTTGGAGAGATCTAGATTGGGGAGCAAGTCGGGCCCCTTAGTGGGCTACAAGGTTCGTCGGGCTTGGAGTTGATTTGGTCGGGCTTCATTAGAAGCGTCGAGCTTCGGTCTTGTCAGTCACGTTCTTGGGCTGGCGGACAGGTTCGTTACGGAAGTGGCCCGCGGACCATCGTGGGCGTCCGCGGGTGTTAGCTCGTTTGGTGTGAGCAAAAGTGGCCGGCGAGCGGTTTCGGGCGCTCGGGGCATGGTTGTCGAGTTGGTATTTCGGAAATGGCCCGCGAGCGGCTGTGGCCGCTCGGGGTAACGTGGCGACGTCGTTGTCGCCAAAGTGGCCCGCGAGCGGATGTGGGCGCTCGGGGCATCGTCGTGGAAGTGGCCCACGGATCCTCGTCGATGTCCGCGGGTGTTAATCATGTCGTGGGAGATGGAAGTGGGCCGTGGCTACATCGTGGGCCACGGTTGTCGTCGGTTGAGCCGGTTGTGTCGAAAGTGGCCCGCGGTTGCGTTGCGGGCCACCATGTTCGGTCTTCGGCGCCGCTGCGCATGGTGGATGAGAGAGTGGCCCGCGGTCGCGCTTTGGGCATGGTGGATGACGGCGTTGGACCGCACGCGGGCGTAATGAGGCCGCGCACGGGATTGCTTGGTTTGGTCTTTGGTCGGACCGTGGAGAGACGAGAGAGTAAGGAGGCCAATACGTCGTAACCTCAAGGATGGTCGGGTGCTATGTCGCGATGCGACCGGTTTTGGGGAGAGGAAGGTCCTCCACGAACACGGATACGGGTTCGTTGGTCACGACGCGGGCGAAACCGGGGTCAGTTTTGTCCTGGGTGTGACATACTTGTCACGGGCCAAGAGTTCCGTTACTCCCCTTGAACCTGTGCGGCGCTTGGGAGCGGGATTATGTGGAATCCTTGGCGTTCCAAGCAAGCCTGCTTGTTCCGAGGAACCAACTTGTGGTTCGGCTCGAAGGGAAGGGATGAAGAAAGGGGAGCCGAGTTTGGCAATCACCCTCAAAGAGATGGTGGTAGGCTTGGTGCCTTAGTGAGGCCGCTCGGTTAGACCTAGAATGGAGCTAACCGGGGCGGACTTCATTGGAGAAGTGTAGGGTTTTGGAACGTTCTAGATCGTTGAGATAGCGGAAGCGTTTAACAAAATCAACTCCAAACCTGGTCCAAGAACATGAACCGTTAAATCCCAAGGCAAAATCTATTCCACAAGAAATTTACCTATAAGTCTTTGTTGAATCGATAAAGAACTTTCGGATCTTATTCTCTAGAGCAAGTCCACACCAAGGGGATGATCTTTAAGATCCTTTACTTAATTGCCTACTAGAAAAATTAAATGAAGAACAAGAGAGCAAGATGAGAGGAGAGAGGGGAGTGGCCGGCCTTTGTGAGAGAGAGAGAGAGCTTGTGAGAGTTGTTTGATATCCTATTATACAAGTCACTATCCTATTATCTCTAGATATCCCGATTGATCACAAGGCACAAAGTTGTCACCCTGTGTTAATCAATCACTGTTACTTGATATGTGAGATGGCTGAGAACTGATAACCCGTATCATCGGCATGGCCATGCTCTTACTCTTAGTCAGTCTTCATCAAGAGGCCCTTTTAACGGATATCTTTCCCATACCGTAGTATGAGGGATAAATCCCTTAGCCGTCTTTCGTGTCACTCATGCAACCCGTTCCGCCACCCAATCATGCCCTTTATAGCAATCCTGTCATAGAAAGCGTTAGGCGCAAGTTAAAGCCGCACGTTCATTGCATAGTGATCACAAGGACTCCTTGGTCTAAGGATATCGTGACAAGCTATCGCATTTGAATATGTTCATGGCTTAATATATGAAAACACTATTCAAAGCGGGTCGTCCGATATCAATCACCTCATGATATCTATGATATGATTCCGGGATCCCTCATCCCTATGACAAGTAGAACTACGTCATTGAGAACCATCCTCATACTGGTTGCTTCTATGGAAGCATATATTGACCAGGGACTCGTTATGTGTGATTCCTACAGATTTATGGTTCTACTACTTTGGTGGTCATAAATCAGATCATGCTTAACATATTACTTCAACACATAAGTAATACAAAGCCGTTTTATATATATATTACAAATGAGGATAATGTACATAGACATTTACAGGCTACTAGCAATTGGACTAGGGCACAAAATGCAATCAAGAAGGAGGCAAGAGATCGGGAAGCCGGCCTCCTAGTCGGAGGTGGTTTATGTATTGAAGTCGGGAGAAGAATACACCGTTTCGTCCCTATGTGTTGGCGTGAAGCTGATCTAGCCTAAAGCTCTTATGTCGAGAGCAAATGATCAAGTGAATACAAATGAGTCCTAGCTAGCCTATTTATACTAGTTTGGACTTGGCCGTCGAAGGAAATGAATCAATCCCCTTAATTGGATTGATTCCCAAGATTCGATTCTGCCTTGATTTGGGGAGATCTTTTCCTTGTGTGGAGAGATCTCGCTTGATTTGGGGAGACCTTCCTTTCTTGGAGAGATCTAGCTTGGGGAGCAAGTCGGGCCCCTTTGTGGGCTCCAAGGTTCGTCGGGCTTGGAGTTGAGCTTGTCGGGCTTCCCTAGAAGCGTCGGGCTTCGGTCCGGTCGTTCACATTCTTGGGCCGACGGACAGGTTCGTTGCGGAAGTGGCCCGTGGGTCATCGTGGGCATCCGCAGGTGTTGGCTCGTTGGTGGGAGCAAAAGTGGCCCGCGCGTTGCTGCGGGTGCTCGGGTAGCGAGGCGACGTCGTTGTTTGGTTGTTTCGGTAGTTGCGGCCAGTGGGCTTCACGGGGCTGGTCGGTCTCTCTGTGGACCGCCAGTTCGATGTGTCTAAGAGGTGGCCCGCGAGTGGTTGTGGCACTCGAGGCGTCGTCGTGGTTTTGCGTTGCAGAAATGGCCTGCGGGTCGTCATGGGCGCCCGCGGGTGTCGTTACGTCGGTGTTGGAATGAAAGTTTCCCGCGAGTTGCTACGGACGTCTGGAGCGGCGTCATAGCGTTTGTCGTTGTGAAGAGTGGTCGTGGCTGTGTCGTGGGCCACGGCTCCGTCGGTAGGTGCCGTTAGCGCAGAAGTGGACCGTGGCTACGTCGTGGGTCAGGGGTTCTGCTTTGAGGCGTCATTGGCGCTGAGATGGTGAGAAAGTAGCCCGTGGTCGTGCTTTGGACGACACGGGCGTTGCTTGGTGATGATGGCGTTGGGCCGCACGCGGGCGCAATGAGGCCGCGCGCGGGCATTGCTTGGTTTGGTCTATAGTCGGACCGTGGAGAGACACGAGAGTAAGGAGGCCAATACGTCGTAGCCTCAAGGTCTGTCAGTTGCTATGTCGCGATGGGACCGGTTTTGGGGAGCGGAAGGTCCTCAACGAACACAGGTACGAGTTCGTTGGTCACGTCGCGGGCGAAACCGGGGTCAGTTTTATCCGGGGTGTGGCAGTCCTTGGTCCAATGCCCCTCCCCGCATACGTTCAAGGTTTCTTTGGCGGTTGCCCATAGTATCGAGCGGTTCGCCATTCCCTGGAGGGTGAGATGCGCTTGGACTTCAGACGACGGGCTGGGCCGTCATGTCTCGGTACGGCAGCAAGGTTTGTGGCTGGCCGAGGGTGCGTCGGTGTGCTTTGGCGTCGCCCCGACGTGGGTTGCGTGGGTCTCGACCTTTGTCGTTGGTGAGACCCTTGGTGCGTGAAGGCGGCGTTGTGATTGGTTGCACGGTGAGGCTTGACCGTGTCGGGCGCAGGGAGATTTCTTCCCTCGAAACCGCGACGTGGTGTTGCCTTGCCCGGCTTGGTAAGCCGAGCCCGTCTATGGCGTCGGTGGACGTGATCCTCCAACTCCTTGAGGTGAGCGAGAGCGATGTAGTCAAAGTGGGATCTGACAAGTAGAGGCGTTGGAGCCTTGAGTAAAAGTCATCCGATACATGGCGGAGGTGCGACAAAGGTATGTCGTGATGGTGAGCGGGAGGGCTCACCTTGGGTTCGTCGTGGCTCGACGGATCAGATCTGAGATTCGGTCGAGAGGTGCTCCTTGTGAGCGTAGAGTCTGCTCAGAGTTTTGATCTAGCCGAGGTGAGTTCGTTGTGGGCGTCGAGCCCGGTGGAGTTGAGATGGAAGCTTCGGTGCTTGGCGGGTCAGATTTGCGATCTGACAATGGTAAGCTTGCTGGGAGCTTTGAGCCTTTTCGGCTCTTGCGTAGACGATCCTTCTTTGACATGATTTCCACGTCAAAGAGGAGGAGAGCAACTGGGATCGTGAATCCGCGCGTGGCTGCGGGCGCTCTGGGTAGCAAGGCAACGTCGTTGTCTCCAAAGTGGCCCGCAGCATCTTCTGGTGCACGATTTGGTTGTTTCGGTAGTTGCGGCCCATGGGCTTCACGGGGCTGGTCGGTCTCTCTGTGGACCGCCAGTTCGATGTGTTGTAGAGGTGGCCCGCGAGTGGTTGTGGGCACTCGAGGCGTCGTCGTGGTTATGCGTTGCAAAAATGGCCCGCGGGTCGTCATGGGCGCCCGCGGGTGTAGTTACATCGGTGCGGGAATGAAAGTGTCCCGCGAGTTGCTACGGACGTCTGGAGCGGCGTCATAGCGTTTGTCGTTGTGAAGAGTGGCCCGTGGCTATGTCGTGGGCCACGGCTCCGTCGGTAGGTGCCGTTGGCGCAGAAGTGGCCCGTGGCTACGTCGTGGGCCACGGGTTCTGCTTTGAGGCGTCGTTGGTGCTGAGCTGGTGAGAAAGTAGCCCGTGGTCGTGCTTTGGATGACACGGGGCGTTTCTTGGTGATGACGGCGTTGGGCCGCACGCGGGCGCAATGAGGCTGCGCGCGGGTATAGCTTGGTTCGGTCTATAGTCGGATCGTGGAGAGACGCGAGAGTAAGGAGGTCAATACGTCGTAGCCTCAAGGTCGGTTAGGTGCTATGTCGCGATGCGACCGGTTTTGGGGAGCGGAAGGTCCTCAACGAACACGGGTACGGGTTCGTTTGTCACGTCACGGGCGAAACCGGGGTTTGGTTTTGTCCGGGGTGTGACATATATGTCACACCCTGGGGAAATTGACAACAATTTTTTGCCCAGCGTGTGACAATCCGACCCTCGCAACCACTCGGTTCGTGCGTAAACTCTCGCATGACCCACACCTCCATCCTTCGGAGAATACCGACATAACGAAACCGACGAGCGCCCACGTGAGACTCGCGGGCCACTTCTATATCAAGCGTCACGGAGCCTTGATTGTGGACCGCGAGCGACCACAGCGACGTCCCCGTCAAAGCAACAGTGACCGTGGACTAAACTCTGTCCACGGGCCACTTTCCCAACCGACATGAACAACAGCTTCCAAGACCGGAGCTGCTAGCCCGCAACGCAACCTAGGGCCACTTTCGTTACCCCCAGCTCAACCGACGACACCCGTGGCCCACGACGCAGCCACGGGCCAGTTCCGATCCCACGACGACATCGACAAACCGCGGACACCACCGAGGATCCGCGGGCCACTTCCTCGACGAAGCCCCGAGTGCCCACAACCACTCGCGGGCCATTTCCACTACGCTACCACGATGCCATTGCCCCGAGCACCAACAGCCGCTCGCGGGCTACTTTTGGCAACTACCTCGACGCGACGTTACCCCGAGGGCCCACAGCCGCTCGC
>OY987315.1:24279586-24312086 GCA_963920655.1 Geranium rotundifolium | reverse complement strand
ATTGAATAGATATTATGTGATTTTAATTTGAAATTAAATTGAATTTCAAAATTAAAATTGCATTATCTATCCCTTTATTCTTTCTTATTTGCATTTTTTCCCTCTCTTATCTTAAATCCCTAAATGGGCTTTAAGCCCGTTTAACTAAAACCCAAATTAAACCCATTAGCTTGAGTTCTAATTTCGGTTTAGTCAAAACAGCTCAATTTCCTCGAATTGATTTCTTCAACCGTCTGGTTAAAACCTTAGGCCAGAAAGCTACTGAATTGTTCTCAATTCTAATCCATAATTGTTGTCATGTATCGTGCTTAATGCGTGTGACCCTCTAGGCTCACGAATAATTGGCAGACTGGTAAAATTACTATTTTACCCTTTCCATCATAAGTGGCCTCTAGCAAGACATTATGATTATCCAATATTCGTGATTATCGATTATTCGACTTAACCTATTATCGTACATGTCACTGTCCTTTTATCAAACCGATATCCAGATTGATCAATACGCATAGAATGGTCACCCTAATTTATCAATCACTGTTTCTTGATGTCTAAGATGACTAAAAACTGATACTAAGGTATCACCTGCATGGCCATGCTCTTTCTTCAGTCATACTCATCAAGTGGCCTAAACGGATATCTTTCTCATACCGAAGTATGAGTGATAAATCCCTCAGATGCCTTTCGAGTTCACTAGTGCAATAAATGCCAAAGCCAATCGAAGCCGTTATAGCTACCCTTTTACAGATAACGTTAGACTAGGTCAAACTTAGGTATTTGTTACATAGTGTACACAAAGACTCCTTGGTCTTAGGATATAATGACAAGTTACGATATGAGTATCTCATGACTGGATCTATGCAGCATACTCACAATCGGGTTGTCCGATATCATCGACCTGATGATATCTATGATATAACTCCGACACAAACTTTGCCATGATCAGTAGAGCGTGATCACAAGGAGTTAGTCTCATACTGATCGCTTCAGAAGAAGCTTAGCTGATCAGGGACTCTATCGAATGTAACTCTTTCTGATCTATAGTTCTACTATAAGTGATTACACACATTATGACATAGATCAAATCACATTAGATATATTACTACAACACATTAGTAATATTATGCCTTTTATTATGTAGAATAATGATGTACGTTACAATATAGATTGATGAATTATTTTGGACTAGGGCACAAACCTAACAATCTCCCACTTGCCCCTAGTTCCAACCTAAGTTCCAATCTACCCCCATAGACTTCACGTGCGCCTCATGCTTAATCTGTGGTAAAGCCTTTGTCAGGGGATCAGCAACATTGTCATCAGTCGGTACATAAGCAATCTCCACATCACCGTTATCAATATATTCTCTTATAATGTGATACTTCCTCTGTATGTGTTTAGTTCTGTTGTGGAATCTAGGCTCTTGAGCTAATGCTATGGCCCTAGTGTTGTCACACAACAAGCTTACCGGATCAGATGCTCGCGGCATTACATCTAATCCGGTTATAAAGCTTCTAACCCATACGGCTTCCTTAGCTGCTTCTGCTGCAGTTATGTATTCAGCCTCTGTTGTAGAATCGGCAGTTGTGGCTTCCTTGAAGCTCTTCCAGCTGAATGCTCCGCCATTTAACACGAATACAAATCCTGCTTGTGATTTGAAATCATCAGGATCTGTCTGAAAGCTAGCATCAACGTATCCTTTGACTGCTAGTTCTCCATCCTTCTCACCATACACTAGGAATGCGTCTTTAGTTATCCTTAGATACTTAAGGATACTCTTGACAGCAGTCCAGTGCTCCTGGCTTGGGTTTGATTGATATCTCCTGGTACAGCTTAACGCGAACGAGACGTCTAGTCTCGTGCAAATCATAGCATACATGATGGATCCCACAGCCGAAGCATATGGGATCTTGCTCATTTTGCTTAGCTCATAGTCGTAGTATGCTGCTATGGCTAGAATGATCCGGATAGATTTGACCATAGCCACAGGTGAAAAAGTCTCGTCATAATCGATACCTTCGATTTTTCGATAACCTTTCGCAACCAGTCTAGCTTTATAGGTCTGAGGTTTTCCATCCATGACGGTCTTAATTTTATAGACCCATTTGCAACCGATGGGTTTTATCCCAGGGGTTTGATCCACCAAGTTTCAGACTTGGTTATCTGACATGGATTTCATTTCCTCATTCATGGCGTTCTGCCATTTTTCGGAGTCTAGACTGGCCAAAGCTTGTCTGTAGGTTTCTGGATCATCCTGATCCACCAACATCAAGTCATTTCCTTCAGTGGCTAGGAAGCCATATCTGATAGGAGCTTGACGAGATCTCTCAGACCTTCTTGGACCATCTGGAATGGGTGTCGGGATTGGTTCTTGATAAATGACCTCTTCTGGCTCCTGTATTTCTACATTCAGCGTAGTGGGTTGTTCCGTATCTTCTTGAATTTCTTCAAGATGCATGGCACTCCCACGCTCTTTTGGAAATAAATTCCTTTTCCAAAAATACCCCTCCTCGAGCAACAAAAACTTTGTTCTCGCTGGGTTTGTAGAAATAGTACCCCCTTGTTTCTTTCGGGTACCCCACAAAGACACATTTGTCTGATTTGGGTTCGAGCTTATTGCCTAGCAGACGCTTGACGTAAGCTTCGCATCCCCAAATCTTAAGGAAAGCTAATAAGGGTTTCTTCCCGTTCCATACTTCGTATGGAGTGCTTTCCACTGCCTTTGTAGGAGCCCGATTCAATATGAATGCGGCCGTTTCTAGGGCATAGCCCCAGAAGGAGATAGGGAGGTCAGCCTGACTCATCATTGATCGAACCATGTCAAGCAAGGTCCGATTTCTCCGTTCGGATACACCATTCATTTGAGGTGTTCCAGGCGGAGTGAATTCAGAGATGATCCCACACTCCTTTAAATGACTGTGAAAATCTTTGTCTAAGTACTCACCGCCTCGGTCAGATCGAAGCGCCTTTATACTTTTACCAAGCTGGTTCTGTGCTTCGTTCTGGAACTCTTTGAACTTGTCAAAGGTTTCCGATTTATGTCTCATAAGATAAACATACCCATATCTACTGAAGTCATCAGTGAATGTAACGAAGTAGTGAAAACCTCTTCTGGCCTGAGTGCTCATGGGCCCACAAACATCGGAATGTATGAGACCTAGTAAGTCACTCGCCCTTTCACCTAAACCGGCAAAAGGTGCTTTTGTCATTTTGCCCATAAGGCATGACTCGCATCTCTCAATTGAAGTGAATTCAAACGGACTTAGAAGCCCACACTTGTGAAGTGTTGAGATGCGTTTCTGGCCTATATGGCCTAAGCGGCAGTGCCATATCACAGTCTGGTTTAAATCATCGGATTTAACCCTTTTTTTACTGATATTATAAATCGAGCTAGTGCCAGTGTTTTGAATATTAAGAATATATAAACCACCAACTAATGAAGCATTGCAATAAAACATGTTTTTCTTGAAAATATTGAAAATTCCATTATCAATTGAAAAATGATACCCTTCCTTGTCAAGCAAGGAAATAGAAATAATATTTCTGCGAAACGCAGGTACACAATGAACATTATTTAAAAACAAAACCAGCCCACTGGGCAAACTGAGACTAATATCTCCTACAGCAGTTGTCGAGACTTGATTGCCATCACCAACTCGTAGGTCCGCCTCGCCCTTGCTCACTCCTCTTCTACTTCCCAGAGCCTGCACATGAACACAAATGTGAGATTCTACACCGGTATCAAGTACCCAAGAATCTGAAGAATATAAACTTAGATTGAGCTCAATAACAAAAATACCTGATCCTGAAGATGTGGAAGCTCCACTCTTCTTAAGAAACAACTTGTGTTTCTTGCAATCCTTCTTCCAATGCCCCAGTCCTTGGCAATAGAAGCAGACGACATCCTTCTTAGGATTCTCAACAGCCTTTGGAGCTGCTAGACCCTTAGGTTGTCGAATCTTCCCTGCTAGGTGCATGGGAGCCTTACCCTTGCCCATGCTGGCTTTCTTGAAGCTCACTTGCTTGTTGACCATAAGAACCTCCTTGGTTTTCCCCTTGAGATTCTTTTCAGCAGTCACGAGCATACCATGAAGCTCTGTCACGGTCTTATTCATGTCATGCATATTGTAATTTCTAACGAATTCACGATATGCATCTAGAAGTGAATGCAGCACAAAGTCTGCAGACATTTCCTTGTCCACAGGATGACCTAGTCTGGTCAAATGTTCCAAAAGACGTTTCATCTTAAGGACATGAGGACTGACATGAGCTCCAGCCTTTAGCTTGCAAGACATCAGTTCAACGAAAGTGTCGTATCTTTCGACACGCACTTTCTCTTTGAACATTTCCTCGATCTCAGCCATACAGGCTTTGGGATCTTCGAAAATGTCCAAGAACTGTTTCTGCAAGTCATGCACCATACTGCCCATCATGATGCACTGCACGTCGATCCGGTCGCTAAGGAATTTCTGGTAGGTATCCCTTAGCGCCCTTGAGGCGTTCAGTGCTGGTTCAGTAGGTGTTTGTTCCTGGGTAAGGATATAATCCTTACGTTCATGCTTGAGAATGAGTCTCAAATTCCGGTCCCAATCGAGAAAGTTTATGCCGTTAAGCTTATCATGCTCGATTAGTGACCTAAGAGAGCTGCTACTAGAATGATTCGTGTTTGCCATTTTATATCTACACAGTAAACAACTTTTAATCAGTATTAATTAAAATTGAAGTTGGAGATTTATTTATAAAACACTTTCTGATTCTAACTTTAGAATCTGAATCAGGATCCCATCATACTCTCAATTGAAGTGAACGGAGGCTCACTGCTCCAATTGAGTGCATCAAGGTAGGAGTAAATCCATCTACAAGACCATGTAGTTCCTGGCTAGGGTCTGTACTTGTTAGTACGTGGCATACCCTATACTGATACCCTAGGTCAGCCCTAGCTGACAATCGTAGACAAGTCTACCAAGCTTGAACTATGGATAGAACTAATGTGACTACTACGCGGAGGCGCACGCACCCACACAGAACTACCCATCTCATCCAGACCTTTTCTCTATGAATGTTACGCGGAGGCGTGATAGCATTTGTGCCCTAGTCCAATTGCTATTAGCCTGTAAACGTCAATGTACATTATCATCGTTTGTAACATATATATAAAACGGCTTTGTATTACTTATGTGTTGAAGTAATATGTTAAGCATGATCTGATTTATGACCACTAAAGTAGTAGAACCATAAATTTGTACGGATCACTCTTAACGAGTCCCTGGTCAAAACATGCTTCCTAAGAAGCGACCAGTATGAGGATGGTTCTTAATGACGTAGTTCTACTTGTCATAGGGATGAGGGATCCTGGAACCATATCATAGATATCATGGGGTGATTGATATCGGACAACCCGCTTTGAATAGTGTTTTCATAGATTAAGCCATAAACATATTCAAATGCGATAGCTTGTCACAGCATCCTTAGACCAAGGAATCTTTGTGATCACTATGCAATGAACGTACGGCTTTAACTTGCGCCAAACGCTTTCTGTAAAAGGATTGCTATAAAGGGCATGATTGGGTGGCAGAACGGGTTGCATGAGTGACACGAAAGATGGCTAAGGGATTTATCCCTCATACTACGCTATGGGAAAGATATCCGTTAGAAGGCCTCTTGATGGAGACTGACTGAGAGAAAGAGCATGGCCATGCCAATGATACGGGTTATCAGTTCTCAGCCATCTCGCATATCAAGTAACAATGATTGATTGAACAAGAGAGACGACTCTATGCCTTGTGATCAATCGGGATATCTAGAGATAACAGGATGGTGACTTGTACGCACAAAGGTTAAGTCGAATCATCGATCATCATGCACCTTGGGTAATCATAATGTTTTACTAGAGACCACTTATGATGGATCGGGCAAGAGCGATCTTTTGCGCCGATCTGCCAACGGTGGCATGAGCCTAGAGGGTCACACACATACAAGGCGGATAACTTGAGACAAGGAAACATTGATGTTTCTTGAGGAGTAATATATGGACAAAACTGGAGGTTTTGTGCCATAGGTTTGGTTTGAGAGAATAATTAGCGAATCGAGAAAAATTGAGTTTTTCGTCGATATCGCGTCGGACTTTGTTTGATAAGTGACGACAAAAGGGTCGGGCGATTTTTGGACACGTCATGAGACAACACGGGAGGGCCATTGGGCTCGGCCCATGAAGCCTCATGGCCGGCCCGTTAAGGGCCCAACAAGACCTCATGGCCGGCCCACATGGTGGGTCCATGTGTGGGGGCTACACAACACCATGCTTAGTTGGTGATTGTGGATTAAGAGGTGAGTGATTTAAGGGGTATGGGTTAAAGCACCTTTAAGCCCATACCAATCACTTTTGACCCATGCTTGTTGGATGATGAATTGAAATATCTAGCATTCATTCATTAATTCAAGAATCACACAACTCTCACAACACTCTCTCCTCTCTTTGCTCTCTTGTTCTTCATTTAATTGTTCTAGTAGGCAATTAAGTGAGGGATCATCAAGATCATCCCCTTGGTGTGGACTTGCTTTAGAGAAGAAGATCCGAACGTTCTTCTTTATCGATTCAACGAAGACTAAATGCAAAATGGAGAAACTGTCCAGATTGTCCAGTTCCGATGACCGAAAATGCGTGAGCCATAGCCGCTTCGTCCGAGCTCCGATTGACCTGAAATTTGCGGCGTTGGAAAGATAAGTCCAAGGGCTACAACTGTTGTGAAATACTGATTTTCAAAAAGAGCGTTGGTTTAGGAGATACAAGGCCGAGAAGCAGACTGGTCCGCAGAGTCTGTCCAGCGAGACGGGAAAAATGTTTTTCTCCAGACGGAGGTCTTCTCGTCCGAACTGGGTTTAGAGCAAAACACAAAAGATGTAGGGAATTGGCTGAGGTTTAATCTCCAAAAAGAACCGAAGCAATTGGTGATCTGTAGCTCGAGATATGGAGCTTCAAAGTCTCGGTTTTCTGCCGGGCAGATTCTGGTAAAACCCGAAAACTCGATTTCCTAAGGATCTAACTTGGTAGTCGATCTTGCGCAGGTTAGGGGCGGTTTATAGGTTGCTTCCGCTGCCATGAACGTAATTAGGATGCCCCGGGACCCAACAGTGGTATCAGAGCCGGTCTACCACTCCGAGATCCTTGTATGTTATTTCGGTTTTGTAATGATACAAATGCCATAATTGTTGATAACATGATTTTAATGCTTTTTGGGCTATTTGCATGAAATATGTTATTTTTGAAAAATATATTGAATTTGGAATTTTTCGGAAATTATTGGATTTGTCGGGTCCGAGAAGGGACTCTCGGGGAGCCGGATTGGAGGTACCGAACGGAGGTCACCGGAGGCCGGGGAGGCCGGCGGTGACTGAGCCCGTTCCCACTCTCGGGCGAGGCCGAGAGTGGCGGCAAGGCCGGTTTAGGCCTTCCAAGGCCCAAAACCGGGCCGTGCATAGTTGGGCTCGGCCCAATGGGGCTTCGGCCCATTGGCTTGGCCCGACTTGGTTCGTGCGTGGTGTTTGATCCGTGTCACGAACCTGCGATCCAATATTTCGAAAACTTTCAAAATTTAATCGGTTTCGATAAACCGTTTTTCGAAAGGGTCTAGTTTCGATAAACCCGACCAAGCAACTTGGCAAAATTAAAATCGGAATTATTGCATATTATTTGATAACATGTTTGTGTGATAACATGTTGTATGATGTGATGAAATGTATGATGCATTAGTAGCCCATTAGATTTTATCGCTTTCACGGTTTGCATACCGTTAGTGTTAGCGTGTAATTATTCTTTTATTCGAGCCCATAAAGTGTAATTATTTTTTATCCGGTCTACGAACCGAGTATTAATTGTAATTATTACTCAAAGACGAGAAGGATGGAAAATCGAGCACGATCACGGTCTTGGAGGAAGTCCAAGAGCTAGTGGGAGCCCGAATGAGAAAGACGAGAATATGTGAAGACTCGTAGAATCCTAAGTTTAGGATGGGCAATAAAATGCATATTTAACGCTTTATGAATGCTTGCTTGAATTATTTAATTAATAACATGCTTGCATGATTAGCTTATAAGTTTATAAGCCATCACCTCACATGCAAAGATTAAAATCAACTTTAATTGTTTGCATGTTTAAAGCGTTGTGAACTATCATCGCACGGGTTGTGATTGATGAGTTCAAAATTGAAACGTGTTTGCACGGGTTGCAAATGACGGATTCAAATGAAGATAGTATGTAATACAATTAGAAACGTCACAACACGGGTTGTTGATGACGGGTTCGTAATTGTACCAAATACTTTCGAATTATTAAGCACAACCAATTTACAAGCTAATTTGAGTCAAGTGAGATGCCACCCAAATTCACACCCATGTAGAAACATTTTATCGGTGTCGTGCGCCTTAGCGGAGCATCGATCGAATGGGTTCTAGATGGGAATGGTAAACTTTGTGGGATGTCCTGCGCCTTAGCGGAGCATCTGCACAAAGTTAACTCGTTAGTGAAGGTTGGTTGACTCGACCACGATTCTTGGCCTGAGGTCGAGCTGGGGCATCGGAAGGGTAAGCCGTGTGTTTTTGCACATACCCTGACTAAGAGTTACACGGGTTGTAATTGGACGGACGTCCTACCTAAATAAGTCAATTGGAGCGGTGCGCCTTAGCGTACTTCAAATGACGAATAAGGGATCTTGGTTTAAGATTCTAAACCTTAGAATCTTATGGTTGGTGTTTAATTCGGATCTTCGTAAATTTATTCAACTTTTCTGATTAAATTTACTTTCTTCGTGTAGAAATGGCTAGTAATTGAACAAACTCGTCTAATTTGTCGTTGAGGACTATACTCGAAAAGTGTAAACTCAACGGGACAAATTATCTAGACTGGGACAGAAATTTACGACTTCTGTTAAAGTTGGAACACAGGGAGTACGTCCTTGATAAGGCTATCCCGGTGGAGCCAGCTGCCAACGCAACGAGGGTCGTTAAGGATGCGTACCAGAAACACCTTAACGACTCTATCGACGTTGCGTGTGTCATGCTGGGCTGCATGGAGGCGGACCTCCAGAAGCAGTTTATGGAGCCATCCCATGATCCGTTTGCAATGTTTGCGCAGATCAAGAATATGTTCAAAGAGAAAGTACGTATTGAAAAATACACTGTTCTCCGAGAACTCATTGCCTGCAAGATGTCAGCAGGCAGCTCCGTAGGTCCACACGTCCTACGTATGAAGGGATCGAATTTCAAAGCTGGTGGTGGCAAGGGTAAAGGCCCAATGCACCTGGCAAGGAAGATCAGACCATTTGTTCCTAAACCTTCCATGCCCGTAAAAGGCAAGGGGAAGGCAAAGGAGTCGGTCTGTTTCTACTGCCAAAAGCCGATCTGCCAACGGTGGCATGAGCCTAGAGGGTCACGCACATACAAGGCGGATAACTTGAGACAAGGAAACATTGATGTTTCTTGAGGAGTAATATATGGACAAAACTGGAGGTTTTGTGCCATAGGTTCGGTTTGAGAGAATAATTAGCGAATCGAGAAAAATTGAGTTTTTCGTCGATATCGCGTCGGACTTTGTTTGATAAGTGACGACAAAAGGGTCGGGCGATTTTTGGACACGTCATGAGACAACACGGGAGGGCCATTGGGCTCGGCCCATGAAGCCTCATGGCCGGCCCGTTAAGGGCCCAACAAGACCTCATGGCCGGCTCACATGGTGGGTCCATGTGTGGGGGCTACACAACACCATGCTTAGTTGGTGATTGTGGATTAAGAGGTGAGTGATTTAAGGGGTATGGGTTAAAGCACCTTTAAGCCCATACCAATCACTTTTGACCCATGCTTGTTGGATGATGAATTGAAATATCTAGCATTCATTCATTAATTCAAGAATCACACAACTCTCACAACACTCTCTCCTCTCTTTGCTCTCTTGTTCTTCATTTAATTGTTCTAGTAGGCAATTAAGTGAGGGATCATCAAGATCATCCCCTTGGTGTGGACTTGCTTTAGAGAAGAAGATCCGAACGTTCTTCTTTATCGATTCAACAAATACTAAAAGCGAAAATGGAGAAACTGTCCAGATTGTCCAGTTCCGATGACCGAAAATGCGTGAGCAATAGCCGCTTCGTCCGAGCTCCGATTGACCTGAAACTTGCGGCGTTGGAAAGATAAGTCCAAGGGCTACAACTGTTTTGAAATAATGATTTTCAAAAAGAGCGTTGGTTTAGGAGATACAAGGCCGAGAAGCAGACTGGTCCGCAGAGTCTGTCCAGCGAGACGGGAAAAATGTTTTTCTCCAGACGGAGGTCTTCTCGTCCGAACTGGGTTTAGAGCAAAACACAAAAGATGTAGGGAATTGGCTGAGGTAATCACCAAAAAGAACCGAAGCAATTGGAGATCTGTAGCTCGAGATATAGAGCTTCAAAGTCTCGGTTTTCTGCCGGGCAGATTCTGGTAAAACCCGAAAACTCGATTTCCTAAGGATCTAACTTGGTAGTCGATCTTGCGCAGGTTAGGGGCGGTTTATAGGTTGCTTCCGCTGCCATGAACGTAATTAGGATGCCCCGGGGGACCCAACAAGGCGTACCGACATCCATAGGGTCAAAGCCCTTTTGAGTGCCCAAACTTGGATGGTATCACGCTTGACTTGTAATTATTTGCGTTTAAGTGAATTATAAAAGTCTGATTGTATATCGATACAATCTTAATCTGGAATCATCAATTGCAGATTCATGCAAAGATGATCCCTTAGCAGGTTACATGCGAGTCTGATTAAATTCTGATTTTAATCTTTGCCTGTGGGTGATAGCAAATCATACATAAACTTGTATATTTAAACTATCATACATTAATACATTCAAACATACAAATGTAACGATAAAGTATGCATAGCTAAGCCCATCTTAAGTTCCTAAGAATCTAGCAAAACCGATCCTAAAGACATGGGTCTTCAAGATCTAAACTTGCTCCATTCTTGTGAACTCCCACTGGCTTCGAGCCTCCTCCAATCCGAGTCTCCCTCTTGACTTGATTCTTGTGTCGGTCTTCGTGATTACATATTAAAATAAAGTAAATAAAATACAAATCACGACACGCATGCCGTATTTACTACAACCCAAAATTAAGCAACACGCAGGTTGCAAAACCAAAATTAAAATGCAAATCTAATGGGCTTAGCTAGCATCATGTGGAAAATATCATGTGATCAAAGATCATATTATCAATCAATATGCTGATCAAACATATAATTTTTCCAAATTTTATCTTTCTTAAGTGTGGAAAAATTCCGGTTTATTGAAACCGGATGGTTTAATCGATTAATTGAATTTTGGACCGGTTCTCGCTGGTTTATCGAAACCGAACCAAATCTGAAAATTAAATTTTTTTTTGGGTTTCCAAATATCCTCGCGAACCAACCGGTTCAGCTCGAATTTGGTCGAGCCGAACCGGCTCAACCGAAGGTCGCCCGCGGAGGCAACCACGGTGGCCCGTGAGGGCTGCCGAGGTCGCCCGCGGGGCTGACCGTGGTCGGCCACGGGAACAACCATGGTAGCCCGCGAGGGCAGCCATGGTCGCCCCTAGGGAAGACCCTGGTCGCCCGCGAGGCAACCATGGTGGCCCTCACGGGCTGCCATGGTCGCCCGCGGCAGCGACCATGGTTGCCCGCGAGGGTTGCCATGGTCGCCCGTAGGCGACCCTCGTCGGCCCATGGTGCTGACCATTGTCTGCCCTAGGGCATTCCATGGTCCACCAAGGGACTCGACCTAGTCGGCCATGGCTAACCCGAAAAACTCCAAAAAAAAAAAATTATTTTTCCAATTTCCAAAATCAATCAAATATGAAAAAAAATTTCGATTTACATGCATGCTGATGATGAAGAACACATATAAACATAAAAATTATCAGATTTAAACATATACAAATAAACATAACAACCATGGCTCTGATACCACTGAAAGAGATCACCACGGGATCCAAACGATGAATATCATGCAGCAGACTATATGTAACCGTGGTGATCGAAATATGCTTAGATCTTAATGCCATTTGAACATGTTATAAACATAAATATAAATCTGATATTTATCTCTTGTAATCGACAAAAACACAAGTGTAGTGTTCTCTCTATGAAGTCCACACAAGCACCACAACCGAAATGATTTTTCACTCAATATTTTGCTAGAAATTTTGAGAGAAAACAAGACAACAATGGAGGAAGAGAGAGGGAGAGTTTTCGGCAATGAGGGAGAGAGAAAGGGGGGGAAGTTGCTGAAAAATTCAAGAGATAATTGAATAGATATTATGTGATTTTAATTTGAAATTAAATTGAATTTCAAAATTAAAATTGCATAATCTATCCCTTTATTCTTTCTTATTTGCATTTGTTCCCTCTCTTATCTTAAATCCCTAAATGGGCTTTAAGCCCGTTTAACTAAAACCCAAATTAAACCCATTAACTTGAGTTCTAATTTCGGTTTAGTCAAAACGGCTCAATTTCCTCGAATTGATTTCTTCAACCGTCTGGTTAAAACATTAGGCCAGAAAGCTACTGAATTGTTCTCAATTCTCATCCATAATTGTTGTCATGAATCGTGCTTAATGCGTGTGACCCTCTAGGCTCACGAATAATTGGCAGACTGGTAAAATTACTATTTTACCCTGTCCATCATAAGTGGCCTCTAGCAAGACATTATGATTATCCAATATTCGTGATTATCGATTATTCGACTTAACCTGTTTTCGTACATGTCACTGTCCTTTTATCAAATCGATATCCAGATTGATCAATAGGCATAGACTGGTCACCCTAATTTATCAATCACTGATATCTATGATATCATCGGGTTGTCCGATATCATCGACCTGATGATATCTATGATATAACTCCGGCACAAACTTTGCCATGATCAGTAGAGCGTGATCACAAGGAGTTAGTCTCATACAGATCGCTTCAGAAGAAGCTTAGCTGATCAGGGACTCTATCAAATGTAACTCTTTCTGATCTATAGTTCTACTATAAGTGATTACACACATTATGACATAGATCAAATCACATTAGATATATTACTACAACACATTAGTAATATTATGCCTTTTATTATGGAGAATAATGATGTCCGTTACAATATAGATTGAAGAATTATTTTGGACTAGGGCACAAACCTAATAGGAGCAACAGCGCACGGGCGGGGGCGAGTTCCCGTGCATTCTCGCTAAACCGACTTGGTATGTGGCCCAAACTACCGCAGCGTGCACCCGTGGTCGCCCGTACAGCGTCCACGGACCATTTTGGGTTTCAGCATACCCTCCCCCCCCTATAGAGCCTTAAGTGAGAAACCCCCCTGGCACCAAGAAACATCAAATGTTTGAGCAGACATAATGGCCTTTTCTAAAGCTAGGGTTCTCTGTTGGCCACGATTTTTTGCAGGCTTGTTTGGCTGGTTCCAAGGTATGCCCAAACCAAATTTCATAATTTTTTGACATCCCGATTATTTAATTTTATTTTTTACATTTTTTAATGTAAAAACTTCAGAAAATTTTATTTTAATCTGAAATTTTGCAACAAGCATTGTATTGTATAGTTGCAGCTCCCCTCAAAATTTCAGCTCAATCGGAGATTGTTAAGGCGGCAAACAATGACGAAACCTAAACAGAAAGTCGTGGTCGCCCATGGTTGCCCGCGGTCGCCCATGGTTGCCCGCGGTCGCCCATGGACGTCTGTGGTCGCCCATGGTCGCCTGCGGTCGCCCATGGACGTCTGTGGTCGCCCATGGTCGCCCGCGGTCGCCCATGGACGTCTGTGGTCGCCCATGGTCGCCCATGACGTCGACCAACGACGCCCATGGTCGACCGAGAACGTCCAAACTGTCCAGGGACGTCACCCATGGACGTCCATGGTCGACCAACGTCGCCCATGGGCACCGACGTCGCCCATGGTCGACCGAGGACGTCCAAAGTGGCCCGCGACGTCGCCTGTGGACGTCCGTGGTCGCCCATGGTCACCCATGACGTCGACGAACGACGCCCATGGTCGACCGAGGACGTCCAAAGTGGCCCGCGACGTCGCCCGTGGACGTACGTGGTCGCCCAACGTCGCCCACGTCGATGAACGACGCCCATGGTCGACCGAGGACGTCCAAAGTGTCCAGCGACGTCGCCCATGGAGGTACATGGTCGACCAACGTCGCCCACGTCGACGAACGACGCCCATGGTCGACCGAGGACGTCCAAAGTGGCCTGCGACGTCGCCCGTGGACGTACGTGGTCGCCCAATGTCGCACACGTCGATGAACGACGCCCAAGGTCGACCGAGGACGTCCAAAATGACCCGCGACGTCGCCCGTTGACGTCTGTGGTCGGCCAGGGTCGCCCATGACGTCCACGAACGACGCCCATGGTCGACCGAGGACGTCCAAAGTGTCCAGCGACGTCGCCCATGGACGTACATGGTCGACCAACGTCGCCCACGTCGACGAACGACGCCCATGGTCGACCGAGGACGTCCAAAGTGTCTAGCGACGTCGCCCATGGAGGTACGTGGTCGACCAACGTCGCCCACGTCGACGAACGACGCCCATGGTCGACCGAGGACGTCCAAAGTGGCCCGCGACGTCGCCCGTGGACGTACGTGGTCGCCCAATGTCGCCCACGTCGACGAACGGCCTGAGAGAGTGGCCTGCGAGCTTGCTGTGGACGCTCGAGGCGGTGTCGTTCGGATGTGGCCCGTGGCTGTGTCGTGGGCCACGGGTGCCTTCGGTTGGGTCGAGAGAAGTACCTCCCGATAAGTTAGCTTGGCTATTTGAGAGGAGAGTTGGGAGCTACCGTTGGTTAGCCTCGATGCCGCGGTAGATTGTGGCGTTGAGAGGTGGCGTTGGTCGCGAGGGCTTGGTTGTGGCGCCCTGGACGGTTGGTGGGTGTCCGGGGTGTGACAATAGTATCACGCCCCGGGCGAAACCGACCTCGGTTTCGCCGCGACGTGACCAACGAACCCGTTCCCGTGTTCGTTGAGGACCTCCCGCCTCCCAAAACCGGTAGCATCGCGACATAGCACCTGACCGACTTCGAGGCTACGACGTACTTGCCTCCTCACTCTCGCGTCTCCACGGTCCGACGACATACCGAACCAAGCAACGACCGCGCGCGGTCTCATCACGCCCGCGTACGGCTCCTACGCCGTCATCACCAAACCACGCCTCGGGTCGTCCAAGGAAGACCGCGGGCTACTTTCTCACCAACTCGATGTCAACGACGTCTCCCAGAAGAACACGTGGCCCACGACGTAACCACGGGCCACTTCTGCGCCAACAACAGCCGCGGGTGCCCACGACGACCCGCGGGCCATTTCTGCCTCGTAGAACTACGACGACGCCCCAAGTGCCCACAACCACTCGTGGGCCATCCTTACGACGCCCCGAGTGCCCACGACCACTCGCGGGCCAACTTTACGCTGGCGGTACAAAGAGAGACCGACCAGCCCCGTGAAAGCCACGGGCCAAAGCTACCGAAACGACCGCACCGCACATCTAGAGATGTCGCGGGCCACTTCGGCGACAACCAACGTCGCCTCGCTACTCCGAGGGCCCGTAGCCCCGCAAGGGCCACTCTCTCTCCCACCAACGAGCTAACACATGCGGATGCCCACGAAGAGCCGCGGGCCAGTCCCGCACGAACCGCCCGCCAGCCCAAGAACGTGACTGACCGGACCGAAGCCCGTCGCTTCTCGGGAAGCCCGATCAGCCCGACTCCAAGGCCGACGAACCTTGGAGCCCACAATGAAGGCCCGACTTGCTCTCAAAGCTAGATCTCTCCAAGAAAGGAAGGTCTCCCCCAAATCGAGTACGATATCTCCACGCAAGGAAAGGATCTCCCCAAATCAAGGAAGATCAAATATCGTGAATCAATCCCATTAAATGATTGATTCATTTCCTTCTACGGCCACGTCCAAACTAGTATAAATAGGTTAGCTAGGACTCATTTGTAATCATCGACTTGATCACTCGCTCTCGACTTAGAGCTTTAGGCTAGATCGGCTACACGCCAACTCATAGGGACGAAACGTTGTATCCTTCTCCCTATTTCAATACATAAACCGCCTCCGACAAGGAGGCCGGGTTCCCGATCTTTTGCCTCTTCCTTCGGTCAAAGTCCGCCCTGGTTAGCTTCATTCTAGACCTAACCGAGAGAGGCCTTACTACGGTACCAAGCCTACCACTACCTCTTCGAGGGTGATCGCCAACTTCGGCGCCCCTTTCTTCTTCTCTTCCTTTCGAGCCGAACCACGAGTTGGTTCCTCGGAACGTATAGGCTTGCAAGGGACGCCAAGGATTCCACATAATCCCGTCCCCAAGCGCCACACGGGTCCCACGGGAGGAACGAAACTCTCGGCCCGTGACAATAGTGTCACAGGCCGAGAGCTTCTCGGTCCGTGTGGCGTTAGGCGATTGAGCCTAACTAGCCTTAAGGGTAGAGTGATGGTGCGGAAGCGTAGAACGGCCTTGGGAGGGAGAGTTCCTCGACCTTCCAAGTAGAACCGAACGGTGTAAGTGTGCAATGAAGCGTAGAGAAAGATTTGGTAGATAAAGCCCTCGTAGGGCGAAGAGACGAGATATGGCCCTCGTAGGGGCGAAGTGACGTTTATTGACGATGGGAGGTGCTTTTGGCCGTGCTCCAAGGTGTAGATTACAATGAAGGTCCTACACTATTTATACTAGTTGATAGGCCGGCTATAAAAGGGAACGTCGTGAATCGTGGGGGTGAATCCTTGACCGGCCACGATTCGGGGGACTCTTACCATGTGGGGAAGATCCGATGCTCGATTGATGGTCTCCTTCCTTGCATAGGAAGATCTTTCCTTAAGAGGAGAAGATCACCCACGATTTAGGGGATCTACCATACTTAGGTAGATCCCGACTTGGTGCCCAAGTCTTGGAGAATGGGCTGGTCGGTTTGAGACGGGCTTGGCGTTGCAAGTCCAGCCCGACGGAAAAGATGAGGCCATCAGTCGTCGTGGGCGTGGTTGGTGATGGCCGGTTGGTCCGCGGGGCCGGCGTGAGTCCAAAGTGGCCCGTGGCCACTTCGTGGTCCACGGGCTCGGCTCGTGCGTTGAAGAGGGGGCTTTGTAGCCCGCGATGGCGTCTTGGTCCATGGTCGGCGTGGCGCCGTTGAAGTGGCCCGCGGGCTTCGTGTGCGAGCCCGAGGCGGTCGTGTGATGGCCTTCGTTGAGGCGGCCCGCAAGCGTGCTGTGGGCGCTCGGGGAGATGTCGTGGAAATGGCCCGCAAGTGGTCGTGGCGCTCGGGGCGGTGTGGCAACGTCGTTGTCGCCGAAATGGCCCGCGAGCGTGCTGTGGGCGCTCGGGGCGTCGTCAGTTAAGAATAGCCCGCGAGTGGTTGTGGGCACTCGGGGCGTCGTTGAGGAAGTAGCTCGGGGACCCTTGGTGGTGTCGGCAGCATAGTCGAGGTCGTCGTGGTTCGGAAGTGGCCCATGGTTGCGTCATGGGCCACGGGTGCCTTCGGTAGAGTTGGAGGAGTCAGAAGTGGCCCGCGATTGTGTTGCGGCGACCTGATCCGGTCTTGGTCGCGTGGCGCCAGTGTGACGTGAAAGTGGCCCGTGGACGTCTCGTGGTCCACGGGCATCTTTGTTGACGTTGTAGCCCGTCGTGAGCGAGGGCGGCCTTGTGGGCGAGTTTGATCGAGGCATTTGCTCGTCGTTGAGTGGACCGTCCGTGGTCCACGTTGGGGAGCTTCTCCTTGAGCTCCGTGAAGTCCATTGAGGGGACTCGTGGTGAGGTCTCTTCCATGGGAGCCTCGGTAAGCCTTCTTGAGGCGTGTCGGCGTGTCTTACGCGGATGGGCGCGAGTGCGCGGACTTGAGATGGTCGAGCCCGAGGGACCGTTGGTCGCAGCATGGGCGATTTCGGGAGGGAAATAGTCCAGGGTGTGACATACTCCCCCCGTGAAGCCCTTGACGTCCTCGTCAAGGTTCTTCGTGGTAAGCCTTGATGATGGCGTGTGGGAGAGCGGTCGCTCGTTCCCACGTCGAGTAAGTTTCGGGGAGGTCTTTCCACTTGACCAGGTATTCAAGGTAAGGGGAGCCTCCGGCGGTTGTAACGGTCCCTTCGGCGAGGATTTCCTCGATCTCGCCGTCTCGGGAGAGAGTCGTCCACTCACTTGGTGGCGACGGAGCGGTCGCGGGCGCGCTTGCGGCGGCGACGGTTGCTGTTGGTTTGGCTTGAAAGGGAGCCACAACGGAGGCGCGCCAACTTGCGTTGGAAGAGGCGGCCTGGCGGTGAGAGGGTGAGCTAGTGGCGCTCGGTGAAGGTGAGGGGCCCGTTTGGGTCGGCTTCGTGCCGAAGGAACCGGCCTTGTATCTAGGCGGGTGGCGTGTTCCGGCGACGAGCGCTAGTCGGCCCTTTGTGAGGAGGAGGGCGCCGACGAAGGGGACAAGGACAGCCTTTTGTCCTTGGAGGAACTCCATGCCGAGGATGACGTCGTAGTCATCCATGGGGCAGATGATGAAGTCGGTTCGTCCCCGCCACTCGCCTAGGCGGAGAGGTACTCCCCGGACGACTCCGTTAACGGGAATCGGTTGGGAGTTGACGGTCTTGAGGGTCGAGTTAGAGGGCTCGATGTGTAGGCCGAGTCGTCGGGCTACGGATTCTCTCATGAAGCAATGGCTTGCTCCGGTGTCCACCATGATGGAGGTGGCTTGGTTGTTGATGTGCCCCTTGACATACAAGAGGTCACGGTATGGTTCTTCGTGGGAAGAGGACGACGTAGATCCGAGGCGTGCGCAGGCCATGTGGATCTCGGGTTCCTCTGTCGTTGGGAGCGGCTGTTCGGCGTTTTCACCATCTTCTTGGTGAAGGATGGCGTTTACGCGGGTCTTGTGTGGACAGTGGCGAGTCCAGTGCAGTCCGTGGCAGATGTGGCACGGACTGGGAGGCTTTCCGGAGAAGTGATCCCGCGCCGTGGGTCCTTGGTCGTAGGTTGGTGGCCTCCCGCTATAGTTGCGGTTTGGTTGGTAGGAGGCGTCGGGGGTTCCCCGAGGTGGTCGGTAAGAGGCGTCGGGGGTTCCCCGAGGTGGTCGGTAAGAGGCGTCGGGGGTTCCCCGAGGTGGTCGGTAAGCTCCTCCCTCTCTGGCCTTTCCTCGGTCGGCCGTGTGGAAGAGCTTAGGTGCGTCCTTCATCTTTTCCGCCAGTGTTAGGGCGGTGGAGATGTCTCGGACGTCTTGGAGTTCGAGGGCGCGTTGCGCCCAGGGTTGCAGTCTTTCGAGGAAGTTGAACAGCAGTTCAACGTCACTCATACCTGAGGTTTGGAGCATGAGAGCGGAGAAGTCTCGGACATACTCGCGTAGGGACGAGGTATGTCGCAGCTCTTTCATGCGTCTTCGGGTGTCCATGAGGGCGTCCTTCGGATAGAATTGATTCTTCAGGGCCTCTTTTAAGGTGTCCCAAGAGTTGATGGAGCAAGCACCGGTAGCAACTTCGGCGTGCTTGCGTCTCCACCAGATGGCGGCCGTTTCCTCCAAATAGAAGGTGGCTGCCCATAGTCGTGCCGCGTCGGTGAAGAGCGGCTGTGCCTCGAGGTAGCGTTCCATCTCCCAGATGAAACCTTCGACAGCTTCGGCGTCGCGTTGCCCTTTGTACGGGCGTGGTCTTGGAGCCTCGAGGGCTCAGACCGGGGTATCGTTTGTGGCACTAGGCCCCGTTCGAGTCTCGAGGACTCCTTTGATCCGATATAGGTCGGCTTGGCAGGCCTGCACAGAGGTGGTAACGTCGCGAAACTGGTCGCGTATGGTGTCCTCAACTTTCTTGTTGAGTCGGGCCTCTATATCCTTGAAGAAGGATAGGATTTCCGTTCGGGCGGCTCGGGCGGCTACGGTGGCCATGCCTTCGACGGTAGTGGATGTTTGGGCTAGATCCATCTCGGTCTGGTCTAACCGCCTGAGCGCATGTTCGAATTGACCGATCTACTCTTCGTTTTGGCGAAGGAGATCGTCGAAGTTCATGCGTAGCTCGGCCCCTTAGGCCGCGACTCTGGTGATCTCGGTGGCGAGGGCGGGGAGTTGATCTTCCACTCGCGCCGCGATCTCTTCGAGATGGTTGAGTCGGGAGTGTGACTTGCTGCGCGTTGGACCGGTGGGTTTGCTCGCTGCTGCGGTGGTGGCGCGAGTTTGCGGCCTACCACGTTCGTCAGATTTGTACCCCTCGGTGGGAGTCGGCTCGGATGTTGGAGGTCGGGGAGGTATTTGCCCCGACGTAGAAGCGAGGTTAGACTTTGTGATGGCCGATTCGACCATGGTGTGCGTGCGGAAGTGATGGGAGAGGGGTGCGTTCCCTCTTGGTTGTACGTACCTCTTTGGACGTAGGTTGTTGTTGGAAGCGTATGGAGAAGCTGGTCGAAACCAGCTCTGATACCACTTGTCACAGGCCAAGAGCTTCTCGGTCCGTGTGGCGTTAGGCGATTGAGCCTAACTAGCCTTAAGGGTAGAGTGATGGTGCGGAAGCGTAGAACGGCCTTGGGAGGGAGAGTTCCTCGACCTTCCAAGTAGAACCGAACGGTTTAAGTGTGCAATGAAGCGTAGAGAAAGAGTTGGTAGATAAAGCCCTCGTAGGGCGAAGAGACGAGATATGGCCCTCGTAGGGGCGAAGTGACGTTTATTGACGATGGGAGGCGCTTTTGGCCGTGCTCCAAGGTGGAGATTACAATGAAGGTCCTACACTATTTATACTAGTTGATAGGCCGGCTATAAAAGGGAACATCGTGAATCGTGGGGGTGAATCTTTGACCGGCCACGATTCGGGGAACTCTTACCATGTGGGGAAGATCCGATGCTTGATTGATGGTCTCCTTCCTTGCATAGGAAGATCTATCCATGATGAGTGGGATCTTTCCTTAAGAGGAGAAGATCACCCACGATTTAGGGGATCCTACATACTTAGGTAGATCCCGACTTGGTGCCAAGTCTTGGAGAATGGGCTGGTCGGTTTGAGACGGGCTTGGCGATGCAAGTCCAGCCCGACGGGAAAGATGAGGCCCTCGGTCGTCGTGGGCGTGGTTGGCGATGGCCCGTTGGTCTGCGGGGTCGGCGTGAGTCCAAAGTGGCCCGTGGAAACTTCGTGGTCCACGGGCTCGGCTCGTGCGTTGAAGAGGGGGCTTTGTAGCCCGCGATGGCGTCTTGGTCCATGGTCGGCGTGGCGTCGTTGAAGTGGCCCGCGGGCTTCGTGTGCGAGCCCGAGGCGGTCGTGTGATGGCCTTCGTTGAGGTGGCCCGCGAGCGTGCTGTGGGCGCTCGGGGCGATGTCGTGGAAATGGCCCGCGAGTGGTCGTGGCGCTCGGGGCGGTGTGGCAACGTCGTTGTCGCCGAAATGGCCCGCGAGCGTGCTGTGGGCGCTCGGGGCGTCGTCGGTTAAGAATAGCCCGCGACTGGTTGTGGGCACTCGGGGCGTCGTCGAGGAAGTAGCTCGGGGACCCTTAGTGGTGTCCGCAGCATCGTCGAAGTCGTCGTGGTTCGGAAGTGGCCCGTGGCTGCGTCATGGGCCACGGGTGCCTTCGGTAGAGTTGGAGGAGTCAGAAGTGGCCCGCGGTTGTGTTGCGGGCGACCTGATCCGGTCTTGGTCGCGTGGCGCCAGTGTGACGTGAAAGTAGCCCGTGGACGTCTCGTGGTCCACAAGCGTCTTTGTTGACGTTGTAGCCCGTCGTGAGCGAGGGCGGCCTTGTGGGCGAGTTTGATCGAGGCATTTGCTCGTCGTTGAGTGGACCGTCCGTGGTCCACGTTGGGGAGCTTCTCCTTGAGCTCCGTGAAGTCCATTGAGGGGACTCGTGGTGAGGTCTCTTCCATGGCAACCTCGGTAAGCCTTCTTGAGGCGTGTCGGCGTATCTTACGCAGATGGGTGCGAGTGCGCGGACCTGAGATGGTCGAGCCCGAGGGACCGTTGGTCGCAGCAAGGGCGATTTCGGGAGGGAAATAGTCCAGGGTGTGACATACTCCCCCCGTGAAGCCCTTGCCGTCCTCGTCAAGGTTCTTCGTGGTAAGCCTTGATGATGGCGTGTGGGAGAGCGGTCGCTTGTTCCCACGTCGAGTAGGTTTCAGGGAGGTCTTTCCACTTGACCAGGTATTCAAGGTAAGGGGAGCCTCCGGCGGTTGTAACGGTCCCTTCGGCGAGGATTTCCTCGATCTCGCCGTCTCGGGAGAGAGTCGTCCACTCACTTGGTGGCGACGGAGCGGTCGCGGGTGCGCTTGCGGCGGCGACGGTTGCTGTTGGTTTGGCTTGAAAGGGAGACTACCGCGGTCAGATCGCGAATCTGACCTGCCAGGCATCGAAGCCTCCGTCTCAACCTCATCGGGCTTAACGCCCATGACGAACCCGCCACGGCCAGATCAAAACTTCGATCGCCCGTGTGCAAACGCTTCCGCACCAACCCGAGCAAACTCTACGCTCACAAGGAGCACCGCTCGACCAGATCACAGATCTGATCCGTCGAGCTAAGACGAACCAAACTAGAGCCCTCGCGCTTACCATCCCGACATACCGTTGTCGCGCCGCCTCCACGAATCGAAGGATTTCTACGCTAGGCTCCATCGCCTATGCTCGTCGGATCCCACTTCGGCTACGCCGCCCCGTGCATACGACACGCGGCCCGATGTTAGCGCAGTCGATCTCGACACCATCCGGGATCACTCGGTCGCCTCAAGCGCGATCGGGTCCCATAGTCTTGGAGCGTACACGCCCCAGCACATCCGTCGCACCGGAAGCTCCGCCTTGGACTTCCAAAACCGATTCCGAGAGTCCCCTTGCGGTCTCTCCGAATCACGCACGTCCCTCTCCTCGGACAGCTCCTCGCTCGTCCACACCACGGAGAAACGACCTGGCCACGACCCGTTGCCATCTGTAGAGGACCTTCCTCAACTCCTCCGCGACCAAGCGAAGAAGCTCGACATCGCTCTCGCTCGCATCAAGGAGTTGGAGGATCAAGTCCACCGATGCCATAGACGGGCTCGGTTTACCAAACCGAGCAAGGCGACTCCACGTTGCGGTTTCGAGGGAAGCAAGCTCCCTGCGCCCGACACGGCCACGCCTCAACGTGCACCCCGTCACCATGACGCTTACCCGAACCGAGGGGCTCACTAACGACAAAGGTCGAGACCCCTGCAACACACTCCGGGACGACGCCCAAGCAAACCAACGACCTCTCGGCCAACCACAAAGCGCCCTGCACCGAGACGCGACGGCTTAGACCGTCGTCCAACGTCCAAGCACATCTCACCCTCCAGGGAACGGCGAACCGCTCGATACTACGCGCAACCGCCAAAGAACCCTTGCACCGTATGCGGGGAGGGGCATTGGACCAAGGACTGCCCATGGAGAAGCTGGATGGAAGCTATCTCCACCACCCTCAGGGCCGCCACGGAGGCCGCCTCTGACAATGAACGCAAGCAGTTGCTTGCCGCCTTGACCGAGGCCATTGAGGGCCACGGCATCAAGAGCCCGACGCAGGACCGAAGATCGGTCCCCGTCTCATCCGCCCTGTTGGGTTCCGGGGCATCCTAATTACGTTCATGGCAGCGGAAGCAACCTATAAACCGCCCCTAACCTACGCAAGATCGACTACCAAGTTAGATCCTTAGGAAATCGAGTTTTCGAATTTTACCAGAATCTGCCCGGCAGAAAACCGAGACTTTGAAGCTCTCTATCTCGAGCTACAGATCTTCAATTGCTTCGGTTCTTTTTGGAGATTAAACCTCGGCCAATTCCCTACATCTATTGTGTTTTGCTCCGAACCCAGTTTTGCTCATGCCACCGTTGGCAGATCGGCGCAAAAGATCGCTCTTGCCCGATCCATCATAAGTGGTCTCTAGTAAGACATTATGATTACCCAAGGTGCATGACGATCGATGATTCGACTTAACCTTGTGCGTACAAGTCACTATCCTATTATCTCTAGATATCCCGATTGATCACAAGGCATAGAGTCGTCACCCTTGTTTAATCAATCATTGTTACTTGATATGTGAGATGGCTGAGAACTGATAACCCGTATCATCGGCATGGCCATGCTCTTACTCTCAGTCAGTCTCCATCAAGAGGCCTTTTAACGGATATCTTTCCCATACCGTAGTATGAGGGATAAATCCCTTAGCCGTCTTTCGTGTCACTCATGCAACCCGTTCCGCCACCCAATCATGCCCTTTATTGCAATCCTGTCACAGAAAGCGTTAGGCGCAAGTTAAAGCCGCACGGTCATTGCATAGTGATCACAAAGACTCCTTGGTCTAAGGATGTCGTGACAAGCTATCGCATTTGAATATGTTCATGGCTTAATCTATGAAAACAATATTCAAAGCGGGTCGTCCGATATCAATCACCTCATGATATCTATGATATGATTCTGGGATCCCTCATCCTTATGACAACTAGAACTACGTCATTAAGAACCATCCTCATACTGGTTGCTTCTAAGGAAGTATGTTTTGACCAGGGACTCGTTAAGTGTGATCCGTACAGATTTATGGTTCTACTACTTTAGTGGTCATAAATCAGATCATGCTTAACATATTACTTCAACACATAAGTAATACAAAGCCGTTTTATATATATATTACAAACGATGATAATGTACATACACGTTTACAGGCTAATAGCAATTGGACTAGGGCACAAATGCTATCAATCTCCCACTTGCCCCTAGTTCCAATCTAAGTCCCAGTCTATACCCATTGACCTAACATGTTTATCATGTTTTGCTCGTGGAAGAGCCTTGGTCAAGGGGTCGGCTGTGTTATCATCAGTTGCAACGTAGTGGATCTTCACGTCACCTCTAGCAACAATGTCGCGGATGATGTGATACTTTATGAGTACATGTTTGGATCTGTCATGTGCCCTGGGTTCCTTAGCTTGCGCAATGGCCCCGGTGTTGTCACAATATAAGTCTACTGGGTTAGATGGGTTTTTAATTACACCTAACCCAGCCATGAAACTCCTGATCCATACAGCCTCTTTTGCTGCTTCAGATGCGGCAATGTACTCAGCTTCGGTCGTAGAGTCGGTAATGGTGTCCTGCTTCTTGCTTTTCAGCTGAAAGCTCCACCGTTCAACATAAACATATAACCCAACTGACTTTTAAAGTCATCGGGGTCTGTCTGGAAAAACTAGCGTCAACATATCCTTTGACGACTAGATCATCATTTCTTCCCCCGTATACAAGAAAAGCGTCTTCGGTTTTTCTCAAAAATTGAGAATCGCCTTGACGGCAATCCAATGTTCCTCACCGGGTTTGGACTGATGTCTACTGGTACAGCTTAGGGCAAACGAGACATCCGGTCTCGTACATATCATGGCATACATTATGAACCCTATAGCCGAAGCATATGGGATCTCATTCATTCTTGCTAGCTATGCAGGTATCTCAGCACACTACTTCTTGCTTAGCTTTATGCCATGACGCATGGGCAGCAGTCCTTTCTTTGAATCTTTCATCGAGAATCTTCTCAATAATTTGCTCCCATCTGCCCTTTTATATACGCAAGGTTCATCATCGTTCTTGATGAAGCCAAACTGTTTCACAACTTCATCAAAACGTTCATTCCAACTCCGAGATGCTTGCTTCAAACCATAAATTGATTTGAGCAACTTGCAAATCTTTCCCTTATTCTTAGGATCCTCAAAACCCTTAGGCTGGGACATATAAACGTCCTCAGCTAACCTCCCGTTGAAGAAGGCGGTTTTGACGTCCATTTGCCATATCTCAAAATTGCTACGGCAAGTAGAATGCGGATAGATTTGACCATAGCTACTGGAGAAAAGGTCTCTTCATAGTCAATTCCGCGGATTTGCCTATAACCTTTTGCTACCAGTCTTGCTTTATAGGTCTGAGGTTTGCCATCCATGTCTATCTTTATTTTAAAGATTCATTTACACCCAATGACTTTTACGTCAGGGGTATAATCCACCAAGTCCCACACTTGATTATCTGACATGGATTGCATTTCTTCCCTCATGGCTTCCAGCCATTTCTCAGAGTCGATTCCGTCCTTATTAACTATAGCTATTGGTTCTTGCTCAACGACTACTTCTGGTGGGTCGTCCAGTGGTTCCCGAGTGACCATCTCATCTAGAAATTCATTAAGATGAACAGCCCTCCCACTGACTGTCTTGGAAATAAATTCCTTTTCCAAGAATGTCCCACCTTGATTATGAATGCGGCCGTTTGCAGAGCGTAACCCCAGAAGGAGATCGGGAGATCAGTGAGACTTAAACATCGATCGAACCATATCCAACAATGTCCGATTCCTTCGCTCAGACACACCATTGAGTTGCGGTGTTCTTGGCGGAGTCCACTGAGTAGTTTTCCACTTTCTGTAAGAAACTCTTCGGATAAGTACTCTCCACCCCGATCAGAACGGAGTGCCTTGACACTTTTTTCGAGTTGGTTTTCTACTTCAGTCCTAGACTCCTTGAATTTATCAAAGGCTTTGGACTTATGTCTTATGAGATAGACATAATCAAATCTACTGAAATCATCAGTAAACGTGATAAAGTAGCCTAAACCACCTCTGGCTGGTGTACTCATTTGGTCCACATACGTTTGAATGTATTAGACCTAATAGATCACCTGCCCTCTCACCTAAACCAGTGAAGGGCGTTTCAGTCATCTTGCCCATTAAACAAGTTTCGCATCTATCAATCGTTTGGTATTCGAATTGACTTAGAAGTCCGCGCTTATGAAGCGCTGAGATGTGTTTCTCATTTATGTGACCTAGACGACAATGCCAGATTAGAGTTTGGTCTAAATCATGAGCTTTAAACCTCTTAGCAATTATATTATAGAGCATGTTGGATCTCGAGTTTTGCATATTCAATATGTATAAACCTCCAACAGTGTGAGCATTGCCTTAAAACATGTTGTTGCGCATAATATTAAAAAAAAACCCGTTCTTAATATTAAAATAATAACCTTCCTTTTCAAGAAGAGATATTGAAATAATATTCCTGATGAAAACAGGTACGCAAAACACATCAAAAGGTTCAATTACAAGCCCACTAGGTAGAACAAGGTTAACAGAACCCACGGCAGTTGCGGTAACTCTCACGTTGTTCCCAACTCTTAGGTCCACCTCGCTTTCCCCATATCTCTTCTACTATTCTACACTTGTATATCCGTACAGACATGAGACTCAGCTCCAGTGTCTAGTACCCAAGCATTTATAGTAGAAAGATTTAGCTCTAATGGAATACTTGACGAAGTAGCGGCCCCACCGCCCTTCCTCTGATCATCCTTCAACTACTGACAGTCTTTCTTCCAGTGACCAGGCTTTTGGCAGTAGAAACAAACCGACTCCTTTGCCTTCCCCTTGCCCTTTACGGGCATGGAAGGTTTAGGAATAAATGGTCGTCTGATCTTTCTTGCCAGGTGCATTGGGGCTTTACCCTTGTCGCCACCAGCTTTGAAGCTGGATCCCTTCATACGTAGGACGTGTGGACGTACGGAGCTGCCTGCTGACATCTTGCAGGCAATTAGTTCTCGGAGAACAGTGTATTTTTCAATACATACTTTCTCCTTGAACATATCCTTGATCTGTGCAAACATTGCAAACGGATCATGGGATAGCTCCATAAACTGCTTCTGGAGGTCCGCCTCCATGCAGCCCAGCATGACACACGCAACGTCGATAGAGTCGCTAAGGTGTTTCTGGTACGCATCCTTAACGACCCTCGTTACGTTGGCAGCTGGCTCCACCGGGATAGCCTTATCAAGGACGTACTCCCTGCATTCCAACTTTAACACAAGTCGTAAATTTCTGTCCCAGTCCAGATAATTTGTCCCATTGAGTTTACACTTTTCGAGTATAGTCCTCAACGACAAATTAGACGAGTTTGTTGAATTACTAGCCATTTCTACACAAAGAAAGTAAATTTAATCAGAATAGTTGAATAAATTTATGAAGATCCGAATTAAACACCAACCATAAGATTCTAAGGTTTTAGAATCTTAAACCAAGATCCCTTGTTCGTCATTTGAAGTACGCTAAGGCGCACCGCTCCAATTGACTTATTTAGGTAGGACGTCTGTCCAATTACAACCCGTGTAACTCTTAGTCAGGGTATGTGCAAAACCACACGGCTTACCCTTCCGATCCCCCAGCTCGACCTCAGGCCAAGAATCGTGGTCGAGTCAACCAACCTTCAATAACGAGCAAACTTTGTGCAGATGCTCCGCTAAGGCGCACGACATCCCAGAAAGTTTACCATTCCCTATCTAGAACCCATTCGATCGATGCTCTGCTAAGGCGCACGACACCGATAAAATGTTTCTACATGGGTGTGAATTTGGGTGGCATCTCACTTGACTCAAATTCTCTTGTAAATTGGTTGTGCTTAATAATTTGAAAGTATTTGGTACAATTACGAATCCGTCATCAACAACCCGTGTTGTGACATTTCTAATTGTATCACATACTATCTTCATTTGAAACCGTCATTTGCAACCCGTGCAAGCACGTTTCAAATTTGAACTCATCCATCACAACCCGTGCGATGATAGTTCACAACGATTTAACCATGCAAACAATTAAAGTCGATTTTAATCTTTGCATGTGAGGTGATGGCTTATAAACTTATAAGCTAGTCATGCAAGCATGTTATTAATTAAATAGTTAAAGCAAGCATTCATAAAGCATTAAATATGCATTTTATAGCCCATCCTAATCTTAGGATTCTACGAGTCTTCACATCTTCTCGTATTTCTCATTCGGGCTCCCACTAGGTCTTGGACTTCCTCCAAGACCGTCATTGTGCTCGATTTTCCATCCTTCTCGTCTTTGAGTAATAATTACAATTAATACTCGGTTCGTAGACCGGATAAAAAATAATTACACTTTATGGGCTCGAATAAAAGAATAATTACACGCTAACACTAACGGTATGCAAACCGTGAAAGCGATAAAATCTAATGGGCTACTAATGCATCATACATCTCATCACATCATCCAACATGTTATCACACAAACATGTTATCAAATAATATGCAATAATTCCGGTTTTAATTTTGCCAAGTTGCTTGGTCGGGTTTATCGAAACCGATTAAATTTTGAAAGTTTTCGAAATATTGGATCGCGGGTTCATCCACGGACATAATCAACGTGCACGAACCAAGTCGGGCCAAGCCAATGGGCCGAAGCCCATTTGGCCGAGCCCAACACCACGGCTCGGTTTGGGCCTTGGAAGGCCAAAGCCGAGCTTGCCTCAACTCTCGGCCTCGGCCAAGTGTGGTCGCCCAACGTCCCCCACGTCAACGAACAACACCCATGGTCGACCGAGGACGTCCAAAATGGCCCGCGACGTCGCTCGTGGACGTCCATGGTCGCCCAGGGTCGCCCATGACGTCGATGAACAACGCCCATGGTCGACCGAGGACATCCAAAATGTCCAGTGACGTCGCCCATGGACGTACATGGTCGACCAACGTCGCCCACGTCGACGAATGACGCCCATGGTCGACCGAGGACGTCGAAAATGGCCCGCGACGTCGCCCGTGGACGTACGTGGTCGCCCATGGTGGACCGTGGACGTCCAAAGTGTCCAGGGTCGTCACCCATGGACGTACATGGTCGACCAACGATGTCCACGTCAACGAACGACGCCCATGGTCGACCGAGGACATCCAAAGTGTCCAGCGACGTCGCCCATGGAGGTACATGGTCGACCAACATCGCCCACGTCGACGAAACACGCCCATGGTCGACCGAGGACGTCCAAAGTGGCCCGCAACGTCGCCCGTGGAGGTACGTGGTCGCCCAACGTCGCCCACGTCGACGAACAACACCCATGGTCGACCGAGGACGTCCAAAATGGCCCGCGACGTCGCTCGTGGACGTCCGTGGTCGCCCATGGTCGCCCATGACGTCGATGAACAACGCCCATGGTCGACCGAGGACATCCAAAGTGTCCAGTGACGTCGCCCATGGACGTACATGGTCGACCAACGTCGCCCACGTCTACAAACGATGCCCATGGTCGACCGAGGACGTCCAAAGTGTCCAGCAACGTCGCCCATGGTCGACCAACGTCACCCATGGTCGACCAACGTCGCCCACATCGACGAACGACGCCCATGGTCGACCGAGGACGTCCAAAATGGCCCGCGACGTCGCTCTTGGACGTCTGTTGTCGCCCAGGGTCGGCCATGACGTCGATAAACAACGCCCATGGTCGACCGAGGACATCCAAAGTGTCCAGTGACGTCACCCATGGACGTACATGGTCGACCAACGTCGCCCACGTCGACGAATGACGCCCATGGTCGACCGAGGACGTCGAAAATGGCCCGCGACGTCGCCCGTGGACGTACGTGGTCGCCCATGGTGGACCGTGGACGTCCAAAGTGTCCAGGGTCGTCACCCATGGACGTACATGGTCGACCAACGATGTCCACGTCAACGAACGACGCCCATGGTCGACCGAGGACATCCAAAGTGTCCAGCGACGTCGCCCATGGAGGTTCATGGTCGACCAACATCGCCCACGTCGACGAAACACGCCCATGGTCGACCGAGGACGTCCAAAGTGGCCCGAACGTCGCCCGTGGAGGTACGTGGTCGCCCAACGTCGCCCACGTCGACGAACAACACCCATGGTCGACCGAGGACGTCCAAAATGGCCCACGACGTCGCTCGTGGACGTCCGTGGTCGCCCATGGTCGCCCATGACGTCGATGAACAACGCCCATGGTCGACCGAGGACATCCAAAGTGTCCAGTGACGTCGCCCATGGACGTACATGGTCGACCAACGTCGCCCACGTCTACAAACGATGCCCATGGTCGACCGAGGACGTCCAAAGTGTCCAACGACTTCGCCCATGGAGGTACATGGTCGACCAACGTCGCCCACGTCGGCGAACGACGCCCATGCTCGACTGAGGACGTCCAAAGTGGCCCGCAACGTGGACCGTGGAGGTACGTTTTCGCCCAACGTCGCCCACGTCGACGAACGACGCCCATGGTCGACCGAGGACGTCCAAAATGGCCCGCGACGTCGCTCGTGGACGTCTGTGGTCACCCAGGGTCGCCCATTACGTCGATAAACAACGCCCATGGTCGACCGAGGACATCCAAAGTGTCCAGTGACGTCGCCCATGGACGTACATGGTCGACCAACGTCGCCCACGTCGACGAACGACGCCCATGCTCGACCGAGGACGTCCAAAGTGGCCCGCAACGTGGACCGTGGAGGTACGTTTTCGCCCAACGTCGCCCACGTCGACGAACGACGCCCACGGTCGACCGAGGACGTCCAAAGTGGCCCGCGACGTCGCCCGTGGACATTCGTGGTTGCCCATGGTCGCCCACGACGTCAACGAACGACGCCCATAGTCGACCGAGGACGTCCAAAGTGTCCATGGAGGTCGCGCATAGACGTACATGGTCGACCAACGTCGCCCACGTCGACGAACGACACCCATGGTCGACCGAGGACGTCCAAAATGGCCCGCGACGTCGCCCGTGGACGTATGTGGTCGCCCATGGTCGCCCATAACATCGACGAACGACGCCCATGGTCGACCGTGGACGTCCAAAGTGTCCAGGTACGTCGCCTATGGACATACACGGTCGACCAACGATGTCCACGTCAACGAACGACGCCCATGATCGACCGAGGACGTCCAAAGTGTCCAGCGACATCGCCCATAGAGGTACATGGACGACCAACATCGCCCATGTCGACGAACGACGCCCATGGTCGACCGAGGACGTCCAAAGTGGCCCGCAACGTCGCCCGTGGACGTACGTGGTCGCCCAACGTCACCCACGTCGACGAACGACGCCCATGGTCGACCGCGGACGTCCAAAATGGCCCGCGACATCGCTCGTGGACGTCCATGGTCGCCCAGGGTCGCCCATGACGTCGATGAACAACGCCCATGGTCGACCGAGGACATCCAGAGTGTCCAGCGACGTCGCCCATGGACGTACATGGTCAACCAACGTCGCCCACGTCGACGAACGACGCCCATGGTCGACCGAGGACGTCCAAAATGGTCCGCGACGTCGCTCTTGGACGTCTGTTGTCGCCCAGGGTCGCCCATGACGCCGATAAACAACGCCCATGGTCGACCGAGGACATCAAAAGTGTCCAGTGACGTCGCCCATGGACGTACATGGTCGACCAACGTCGCCCACGTCGACGAATGACGCCCATGATCGACCGAGGACGTCGAAAATGGCCCGCGACGTCGCCCGTGGACGTACGTGGTCGCCCATGGTGGACCGTGGACGTCCAAAGTGTCCAGGGACGTCACCCATGGACGTACATGGTCGACCAACGATGTCCACGTCAACGAACGACGCCCATGGTCGACCGAGGACATCCAAAGTGTCCAGCGACGTGGCCCATGGAGGTACATGGTCGACCAACATCGCCCACGTCGACGAAACACGCCCATGGTCGACCGAGGACGTCCAAAGTGGCCCGCAACGTCGCCCGTGGAGGTACGT
>OY987315.1:24237086-24264586 GCA_963920655.1 Geranium rotundifolium | reverse complement strand
CTGGATTCCATCAAAGGCACTCGTTCAGCCGAGCGCCGACTCTGTCTGTTGAGACTCAACTATCCTCTGCCTTACATTGCCTCCGACGGGTCCACGCCACGGTTTCGGTGTACTGCTTTTGCCGTGCTAGTGAGGGTGGCGCATTTGGATTGCAGGCTGCGGGGGTGCAATACTCCCTAACCGACCTGAACCGACACCGTGTCTCCAGCACAAACTACTAACATACTTCTTACTACCACGACCTTTGGATTCCATCAAAGGTACTCGTTCAGCCGAGCGCCGACTCTGTCTGTTGAGACTCAACGACTTGCCATCATCAATACCCAATCACATGCTCACCTGCTTGAGCTCCGACGCGCACGGGCGGGAGGGATTTTCCCGTGCAGCCCAAGCGCCCGTATCGCCCAAAAGGGGTCGACGGGCCATTTTGGGACTCAACCAACTCTTCTGTCACCCCTCTCCACGAGACCATCCACAAACGACCATCCGAAGGGCATTAAAATGGGATGTTGCCGCATGTCTTTCGGTTATCCAGAAATTACCCATCAACATCCTCGCCGTCAACCCAGCATTGCCAACCAAACCATTACCTAGTACAAAAAAGGCTCGAATCGTCTTCCGAGGGACATTTAGGGGGAAAAATAGACGGTTTTGATATTGCCTTTAGTGTTGCCTCATGTCTTTCGGTTATCCAGAAATTACATGCTCACCTGCTTGAGCCTTTAGTGTACACGAGCACGTTTTGGTTGGCAAAAACTCTTTTGATTCAGTTGCCAAGATCTCCAACGCCACCACTGGCTCGGAAACGAGGTCGTGGAAGAAATATATTCATGTCCTCTTCCGGCACTCGGCAGCATCAAATCACTAAAACAACGTCCTCACCGACATCCAACCCTCTCTTGGCTCCACTGTCAAGATCTCCAACGCCACCACTGGCTCGGAAACGAGGTCGTGGAAGAAATATATTCCTGTCCTTTTCCGGCACTCGGCAGCGTCAAATCACCCACCAACATCCTCGCCGTCAACCCAGCATTGCCAACCAAACCATTCCCCAGTACAAAAAAGGCTCGAACCGTCTTCCGAGGGACATTTAGGGGGAAAAATAGACGGTTTTGATATTTTTTCCCCTTCGCGAGAGCTCCGCCGCCGGCGACGGTGGCAACTGCCGCAGGCGGTGGTGGTGGAGCAACGGCGCACGGGCGAGGGCGAGTTCCCGTGCATTCTCGCTAAACCGACTTGGTATGTGGCACAAACTACCGCAGCGTGCACCCGTGGTCGCCCGTCCAGCGTCCGCGGGCCATTTTGGGTTATAACATACCCTCCCCCCCTATAGAGCCTTAAGTGAGAAACAGCCAGTCGTGGTCGCCCATGGACGTCCATGGTCGACCAACGTCGTCTACGTCGACGAACGACGCCCATGGTCGACCGAGGACGTACAAAATGGCCCGCGACGTCGACGTGGTCGCCCATGACGTCGACGAACATCGCCAATGGTCGACCGAGGACGTCCAAAGTGTCCAGCGATGTTGCCCATGGACGTACATGGTCGACCAACGTCGCCCACGTCGACGAACGACGCCCATGGTCGACCGAGGACGTCCAAAGTGGCCAGCGACGTCGCCCGTGGACGTACGTGGACGCCCATGACGTCGACGAACGACGCCCATGGTCGACCGAGGACGTCCAAAGTGTCCAGCAACGTCGCCCATGGACGTACATGGTCGACTAAGGTCGCCCACGTCGACGAACGACGACCATGCTCGACCGAGGACGTCCAAAGTGGCCTGCGACGTCGCCCGTGGATGTCCGTGGTCGCCCATGACGTCGACGAACGACGCCCATGGTCGACCGAAGACGTCCAAAGTGTCCAGCCACGTCGCCCATGGTCGACCAACGTCCCCCACTTCGACGAACGACGCCCATGGTCGACCGAGGACGTCCAAAATGGCCCGCGACGTCGCCTGTGGATGTACGTGGACACCCATGGTCGCCCATGACGTCGACGAACGACGCCCATGGTCGACCGAGGACGTCCAAAGTTGCCAGCGACGTCGCCCGTGGACGTACGTGGTCGCCCATGGTCGCCCATGACGTCGACGAACGACGCCCATGGTCGACCGAGGACGTCCAAAGTAGCCCGCGACGTCGCCCGTGGATGTCTGTGGTCGCCCATGACGTCGACGAACGACGCCCATGGTCGACTGAGGACGTCCAAAGTCACCAGAGACGTCGCCCATGGACGTCCATGGTTGACCAACGTCGCCCAGGTAGACGAACGACGCCCATGGTCGACCGAGGACGTCCAAAGTGGCCCGCGAAATCGCCCGTGGATGTCTGTGGTCGCCCATGGTCGCCCATGACGTCGACGAACGACGCCCATGGTCGACTGAGGACGTCCAAAGTCACCAGCGACGTCGCCCATGGACGTCCATTGTTGACCAACGTCGCCCAGGTAGACGAACGACACCCATGGTCGACCGAGGACGTCCAAAATGGCCCGCGAAATCGCTCGTGGATGTCTGTGGTCGCCCATGACGTCGACAAACGACGCCCATGGCCCGCGACGTCGCCCGTCGATGTACGTGGTCGCCCATGACGTTGACGAACGACGCCCATGGTCGACCGAGGACGTCCCAAATGGCCCGTAACGTAGCCCGTGGTCGCCCATGGTCGCCCATGACGACGACGAACGACGCCAATGGTCGACCGAGGACGTCCAAAGTCACCTGAGACGTCGCCCATGGACGTCCATGGTTGACCAACGTCGCCCAGGTAGACGAACGACGCCCATGGTCGACCGAGGACGTCCAAAGTGGCCCGCGAAATCGCCCGTGGATGTCTGTGGTCGCCCATGGTCGCCCATGACGTCGACAAACGACGCCCATGGTCGACCGAGGACGTCGAAAGTGTCTAGGGACGTCGCCCATGGACGTCCATGGTCGACCAACGTCGCCCACGTCGACGAACGACGCCCATGGTCGACCGAGGACGTCCAAAATGGCCCGCGATTTCGCCTGTGGATGTATGTGGTCGCCCATGACGTCGACGAACGACGCCCATGGTCGACCGAGGACGTCCAAAGTGTCCAAGGACGTCACCCATGGACGTACATGGTCGACCAACGTCTCCCACGTCGACAAATGACGCCTATGATCGACCGAGGACGTCCAAAATGGCCCGCGACGTCGCCAGTGGACGTCCGTGGTCGCCCATGTTCGCCCATGACGTCGATGAACGATGCCCATGGTCGACCGAGGACGTCCGAGGTGTCCAGCGACGTCGCCCATGGACGTACATGGTCGACCAACGTCCCCCACGTCGACGAACGACGACCATGCTCGGCCGAAGACGTCCAAAGTGGCCCGCGACGTAGCCCGTGGATGTCTGTGATCGCCCATGACGTCGACGAACGACGCCCATGGTCGACCGAGGACATCCCAAATGTCCTGTAACGTAGTCCGTGGACGTCCGTGGTCGCCCATGGTCGCTCATGATGACGACGAACGACGCCAATGGTCGACCGAGGACGTCCAAAGTGTCCAGCGACATCGCCCATGGACGTCCATGGTTGACCAACGTCGCCCAGGTCGACGAACAACGCCCATGGTCGACCTAGGACGTCCAAAATGGCCCGCGACGTCGTCCATGGACGTCCGTGGTCGCCCATGGTCGCCCATGACGTCGACGAACGAGGCCCATGGTCGACCGAGGACGTCCAAAGTGTCCAGGGACAACGCCCATGGACGTCCATGGTCGAACAACGTCGCACACGTTGATGAATGACGCCCATGGTCGACTGAGGACGTCCTAAATGGCCCGCGACGTCGCCTGTGGACGTCCGTGGTCGCCCATGACGTCGACGAACGACGCCCATGGTCGACTGAGGACGTCCAAAGTGTCCAGGGACGTCGCCCATGGACGTCCATGGTCGATCAACGTCGCCCATGTCGACGAACGACGCCCATGGTCGACCGAGGACGTCCAAAGTGTCCAGCGACGTCGCCCATGGAAGTACATGGTCGACCAACGTCGCCCATGGAAGTACATGGTCGACCAACGTCGCCCACGTCGACGAACGACGCCCATGGTCGACCGAGGACGTCCAAAGTGGCCCGCGACGTCGCCCGTGGTCGCCCATGACGTCGACGAACGACGCCCATGGTCGACCGAGGATGTCGAAAGTGTCCACCGACGTCGCCCATGGACGTACATGGTCGACCAAGGTCGCCCACGTCGATGAACGACGCCCATGGTCGACCGAGGGCGTCCAAAGTGGCCCTCGACGTCGCCCGTGGACGTACGTGGTCGCCCAACGTCGCCCACGTCGACGACATAATTTTCCGACATCCCGATTATTTATTTTTATTTTTTACATTTTTTAATGTAAAAAAATTCAGAAAATTCAGGAAAAAAATAATTTAATCTGAAATTTTACAACAAGCATGGTATTTTATAGTTGCAGTTCCCCTCAAAATTTCAGCTCAATCGGAGATCGTTAAGGTGATAAACGATGACGAAACCGAAACAGCCAGTCGTGGTCGCCCATGGTCGCCCGCGGTCGCCCATGGACATCCGTGGTCGCCCACGGTTGCCCATGACGTCGACCAACGACGCCCATGGTCGACCGAGGACATCCAAAGTGGCCCGCAACGTCGCCTGTGGACGTCCGTGGTCCATGGTCGACCGAGGACGTCCAAAGTGTCCAGCGACGTCGCCCATGGACGTCCATGGTCGACCAACGTCGCCCACTTCGACGAACGACGCCCATGGTCGACCGAGGACGTCCAAAATGGCCCACGACGTTGCCCGTGGACGTACGTGGACACCCATGGTCGCCCATGACGTCGACCAACGACGCCCATGGTCGATCGAGGACGTCCAAAGTGGCCAGCGACGTCGCCCGTGGACGTACGTGGTCACCCATGGTCGCCCATGATGTCGACGAACGATGCCAATGGTCGACCGAGGACGTCCAAAGTGGCCCGCGACGTCGCCTGTGGACGTCTGTGGTTGCCCATGGTCGCCCATGACGTTGACGAACGACGCCCATGGTCGACCGAGGACGTCCAAAGTGTCCAGCGACATCGCCCATGGACGTCCATGGTTGACCAACGTCGCCCATGTCGCAAACGACGCCCATGGTCGATCGAGGACGTTAAAAGAGCCCCCGAAATCGCCCGTGGATATCTGTGGTCGCCCATGGTCGCCCATGACGTCGACTAACGACGCCTATGGTCGACCGAGGACGTCCAAAGTGTCTAGGGACGTCGCCCATGGACGTCCATGGTCGACCAACATCGCCCACGTCGACGAACGACGCCCATGGTCGACCGAGGACGGTCAAAGTGGCCCGCGACGTCGCCCGTGGATATCTGTGGTCGCCCATAACGTCGACGAACGACGCCCATGGTCGACCGAGGACGTCCCAAATGGCCCGTAACGTAGCCCGTGGACGTCTGTTGTCGCCCATGGTCGCCCATGACCACGACGAACGACGTTAATGGTCGACCGAGGACGTCCAAAGTGTCCAGCGACGTCGCCCATGGACGTCCATGGTTGACCAACGTCGCCCAGGTCGACGAACGACGCCCATGGTCGACCGAGGACGTCCAAAGTGGCCCGCGAAGTCGCCCGTGGATGTTTGTGGTTGCCCATGGTCGCCCATGACGTCGACAAACGACGTCCATGGTCGACCGAGGACGTCCAAAGTGTCTAGGGACGTCACCCATGGACGTCCATGGTCTACCAACGTCGCCTACATCGACGAACGACGCCCATGGTCGACCCAGGAAGTCCAAAATGGCCCGCGACGTCGCCCGTGGACGTCCGTGGTCGCCCATGGTTGCCGAGGACGTCGACGAACGACGCCAATGGTTGACCGGGGACGTCCAAAGTGTCCAGCGACGTCGCCCATGGACATCCATGGTCGACCAACGTCGCCCACGTCAACGAACGACGCCCATGGCTGACCGAGGATGTCCAAAATGGCCCGCGACATCGCCTGTGGACGTACGTGGTCGCCCATGACGTCGACGAACGACGCCCATGGTCGACCGAGGATGTCCAAAGTGTCCAGCGACGTCGCCCATGGACGTACATGGTCGACCAAGGTCGCCCACGTCGACGAACGACGCCCATGGTCAACCGAGGACGTCCAAAGCGGCCCGCGACGTCGCCCGTGGACGTCCGTGGTTGCCCATGGTCGCCCATGACGTTGACGAACGACGCCCATGGTCGACCGAGGACGTCCAAAGTGTCTAGCGACGTCGCTCATGGACATACATGGTCGACCAACATCGCCCACTACGACGAACAACGCCCATGGTCGACTGAGGATGTCCAAAGTGGCCAGCGACGTCGCCCGTGGACGTACGTGGTCGCCCATGGCCGCCCACGACGTTTCTAATTGTATCACATACTATCTTCATTTGAACCCGTCATTTGCAACCCGTGCAAATACGTTTCAAATTTGAACTCATCCATCACAACCTGTGGGATGATAGTTCGCAACGCTTTAAACATGCAAACAATTAAAGTTGATTTTAATCTTTGCATGTGAGGTGATCGCTTATAAACTTATAAACTAATCATGCAAGCATGCAATTAATTTAAATATTTCAAGCAAGCATCCATAAAGCGTTAAATATGCATTTTATAGCCCATCCTAATCTTAGGAATCTACGAGTCTTCACATCTTCTCGTCTTTCTCATTCAGGCTCCCACTAGCTCTTGGACTTCCTCCAAGACCGTCATCGTGCTCGATTTTCCATCCTTCTCGTCTTTGAGTAATAATTACAATTAATACTCGGTTCGTAGACCGGATAAAAAATAATTACACTTTATGGGCTCGAATAAAAGAATAATTACACGCTAACACTAATGGTATGCAAACCGTGAAAGCGATAAATCTAATGGGCTACTAATGCATCATACATTTCATCACATCATCCAACATGTTATCACACAAACATGTTATCAAATAATATGCAATAATTCCGGTATTAATTTTGCCAAGTTGCTTGGTCGGGTTTATCGAAACTAAACCTTTTCGAAAAACGGTTTATCGAAACCGATTAAATTTTGAAAGTTTTCGAAATATTGGATCGCGGGTTCGTGACACGGATCAAACACCACGCACGAACCAAGTCGGGCCAAGCCAATGGGCCAAAGGCCCATTGGGCCGAGCCCAACATAGCACGGGCCGGTTTTGGCCTTGGAAGGCCGAAACCGCCTTGCCGCCACTCTCGGCCTCGCCCGAGAGTGGGAACGGGCTCGGTCACCGCCGGCCTCCCCGGCCTCCGGTGACCTCCGTTCGGTACCTCCAATCCGGCTCCCCGAGAGTCCCTTCTCGGACCCGACAAATCCAATAATTTCCGAAAAATTCCAAATTTAATATATTTTTCAAAAATAACATGTTTCATGCAAATCTCCCAAAAAGCATTAAAATCATGTTATCAACGTTTGGCATGCAAATAATCACAAAACCGAAATAAATTCAACAAGACAAAGATTAAGAGGGTAACCAACGCTCTAATACCACTGTAGGGTTTTGGAGCGTTCTAGATCGTCGAGATAGCGGAAGCAATAAAAGATAATCTACTCCAAACCTTGTCCAAGAACATTTAAACCATTAAATCCCAAAGCAAAATCTATTCCACAAGATGTTTACCTTTAAGTCTTGTTTGAATCGATAAAGAAGAACGTTCGGATCTTCTTCTCTAAAGCTAGTCCACACCAAGAGGATGATCTTCAAGATCCTTCACTTAATTGCCTACTAGAACAATTAAATGAAGAACAAGAGAGCAAGATGATGAAGAGGAGAGGGGTGGCCGGCCACAATGAGAGAGAGAGAGAGAGGATTTTTGTGTGTTTTGTGACTTAATGAATTAATGAATTAAAGTCTTGCATTATAATTCATCATCCAACTCACAAGTATGGGTTAAAAGTGATTGGTATGGGCTTAAAGGTGCTTTAACCCATACCCCTTAAATCACTCACCTCTTAATCCACAATCACCAACTAAGCATGGCATTGTGTGGCCCCCACAATGGCCCACCAAGTGGGCCGGCCATATGGCCTTATTGGGCCCTTATTGGGCCGGCCATGAGCCTTCATGGGCCGAGCCCAATGGGCCCTCCCGTGTTGTCTCATGCCGCGTCGAAAAGTTGCCCGACCTTTTTGTCGTTACTTATCAAACAAAGTCCGACGCGATATCGACGAAAAACTCAATTTTTCTCGATTCGCTAATTATTCTCTCAAACCGAACCTATGGCACAAAACCTCCAGTTTTGTCCATATACTTCTCCTTAAGAAACATCCATGTTTCCTTGTCTCAAGTTATTCGTCTTGTATGTGTGTGACCCTCTAGGCTCATGCCACCGTTGGCAGATCAGTGCAAGACTCGCTCTTGCCCGATCCATCATAAGTGGTCTCTAGTAAAACATTATGATTACCCAAGGTGCACGATGATCGATAATTCGACTTAACCTTTGTGCGTACAAGTCACCATCCTTTTATCTCTAGATATCCCGATTGATCTCAAGGCATAGAGTCATCTCCCTTGTTCAATCAATCATTGTTACTTGATATGCGAGATGACTGAGAAATGATAACCCGTATCATTTGCATGGCCATGCTTTTCTCTCAGTCAGTCTCCATCAAGAGGCCTTCTAACGGATATCTTTCCCATACCGTAGTATGAGGGATAAATCCCTTAGCCGTCTTTCGTGTCACTCATGCAACCCGTTCCGCCACCCAATCATGCCCTTAATAGCAATCCTTTTACAGAAAGCGTTTGGCGCAAGTTAAAGCCGTACGTTCATTGCATAGTGATCACAAAGACTCCTTGGTCTAAGGACGTCGTGACAAGCTATCGCATCTGAATATGTTTATGGCTTAATCTATGAAAACACTAGCAATTTTGGAAATAAAATATTTCTCTAAAAATACCTCTCCTCGAGCAACAAAGACTTTGTACTCCCTGGGTATGTAGAAGTTGTATCTCTTAGTTTCTTAAGGATACCTTACGAAGACACATTTTGTCTGATTTGGATGCCTGCATCTCTGCTACCCAAATCTTTTTAGGAAAAACATACTAGGATGTTTCCCACACCATATATGACTATGGTCCATGTCTTATTTGGCTACTACGCGAATGCGGACGCATCCAAATAGAACTGACCATCTCATCCTGCTCCCATCCCAATGAATACTACGCGGAGGCGCACGCATCCACAGTAACGGGAGACGTAATGAGTGTCATATGGTGTACCTTCTGTGACTCTGGTCTAGCTCTTATTTGGCTACTACGCGGAGGCGCACGCATCCAAATAGAACTGATTACCTTATTCAGCTCACATCACAATGAATGCTACGCGGAGGCGCACACATCCACAGTAATGAGAGACTGAATGACTGTCACAAGGTGTACTATCGTTGTCTTCATCGGAGCCCGATTCAAATTGAATGCGGCCGTTTCCAAAGTCAAGTATTAGTTCAACTCTCTTTTGGCCTGAGTACTCATAGGTCCACATACGTCGGAATGTATTAGACTTAATAAGTTACTCGCCTTTCACATAAACTTGTGAAAGGTGCCTTCGTCATTTTTCCCATTAGGCGAGACTTGCATCTTTCAGTTTGAGTGAATTCAAACGGAGTTAAAAAATCCACACTTGTGAAGTGTTGAAATGCGTTTCTCGCTCATTAGGCAAGACTTGCATCTTTCAGTTTGAGTGAATTCAAACGGACTTAAAGTCCACACTTGTGAAGTGTTGAAATGCGTTTCTCGCCTATGTGCCTTAAATGACAATGTCAGATTATAACTTGGTTTAAATCATTAGATTTACGCCTTTTCTTATTTACGTTATAGCGATTAAGCTTACCAACGTAAATATCTGATCCTGAAGACGTGGATACCCACTCTTCTTCACATGATCCTTGTATTGCTTACAATCTCTTATTCCCGTGTCCTGGCTCATTGTAGTGATAGCATATCTCCTCCAATTTGTCCTTAGAATTCATAGCAGTTTTGGGAGCTGCTTGAACCTTTGGATGCTTGGGGTGTCTGATCTGCCCTGCAAGGTGCCCAGGAGCCTTACCCTTACCCAGATCAGCTTTCTTGAAGCTGACCTTCTTGTTGACCATAAGGACCTCCTTGGTCTTGCCCTTGAGGTTCTTTTCAGCGGTCACAAGCATCCCATGAAGCTCTATTAAAGACTTGTCCATGTCATGCATATTGTAATTTACTATGAAATCACTATATGTATCTGGAAGTGACTACATCATAATATCCGCAGCCATTTTCTCCTGATCATCAAAACCGAGTCTGGTTAGATGTTCCTGAAGACATTAAATCTTCGTGACATGGGTACTAACAGGGCTCCAGCCTTAAGTTTGCAGGAGTTAAGTTCTATGAAAGTATCATATCTTTCGACACGAGCTTTCTCCTTGAACATTTCCTTGACCTCTGCCTTACAGGTATTAGGGTCATCTGAAACGTTCTTGAACTGCTTCTGCAACTCTAGCATCCTACTGCCCACCATAATGCATGACACGTCGATTTGGTTACTAAGGAACTTTGATAAGTATCCTTAGTGCCCTAGCGGCGTTCAGCGGTGGTTAAGCAAGAGTTTCCTTGGTAAGGATATACTACTTGCGTTCATGCTTGAGTACAAGCCTCAAGTTTCTATTCCAATCTGAGAAATTCACGCTCTTGAGTCTGTCCTCAATCTGGACTCTCAGTGCGCTATTACTCCTTTGTGTTGTCTTTGCCTTTTAGTTCTACATGGTAAAATTAATTAAAATTCAAGTTGGAGATTTTAGTTATAAAACACTTGTCTGATTCTAACATTAAAATCTGAACCAAGATCCTATCATACCCTCAATTGAAGTGAACGGAGGCTCACTGCTCCAATTGAGAGCATCAAGGTAGGAATACATCCATTTACAAAACCATGTAGTTCCTGGCTAGGGTCTGTACTAAAAGTACACGGCATACCCTATACTGATACCCTAGGTCAGCCCTAGCTGACAATCGTAGACAAGTCTACCAAGCTTGAACTATGGATAGAACTAATGTGACTACTACGCGGAGGCGCACGCACCCACACAGAACTACCCATCTCATCCAGACTTCTTCTCTATGAATGTTACGCGGAGGCGTACCGACATCCATAGGGTCAAAGCCCTTTTGAGTGCCCAAACTTGGATGGTATCACGCTTGACTTGTAATTATTTGCGTTTAAGTGAATTATAAAAGTCTGATTGTATATCGATACAATCTTAATCTGGAATCATCAATTGCAAATTCATACAAAGATGATCCCTTAGCAGGTTACATGCGAGTCTGATTAAATTCCGATTTTAATCTTTGCAGGTGGGTGATAGCAAATCATACATAAACTTGTATATTTAAACTATCATACATTCTCATACATTCAAATATACAAATGTAACAATAAAATATGCATAGCTAAGCCCATCTAAAGTTCCTAAGAATCTAGCAAAACCAATCCTAAAGACATGGTCTTCAAGATCCAAACTTGCTCCAATTCTTTTGAACTCCCACTGGCTTCAGGCCTCCTCCAATCCGAGTCTCCTTCTTGACTTGATTCTTGTGTCGGTCTTCGTGATTACATATTAAAATAAATTAAATAAAATACAAATCACAACACGCAGGCCGTATTTACTACAACCCAAAATTAAGCAACACGCAGGTTGCAAAACCGAAATTAAAATGCAAATCTAATGGGCTTAGCTAGCATCATGTGGAAAACATCATGTTATCAAAGATCATGTTATCAATCAACATGTTGATCGAACAAATAATTTTTCCAAATTTTATCTTTCTTAAGTGTGGAAAAATTCCAGTTTATCGAAACCGGATGGTTTAATCGATTAATTGAATTTTGGACCGGTTCTAGCTGGTTTATCGAAACCGAACCAAATCTGAAAATTAAATTTTATTAGGGTTTCCAAATATCCTTGCGAACCAACCGGTTCGCTCGAATCTGGTCGAGCCGAACCGGCTCAACCGAAGGTCGCCCGCGGAGGCAACCACGGTGGCCCGTGAGGGCTACCGAGGTCGCCCGCGGGGCTGACCGTGGTCGGCCACGGGAACGACCATGGTAGCCCGTGAGGGCAGCCATGGTCGCCCCTAGGGCAGACCCTGGTCGCCCGCGAGGCAACCATGGTGGCCCTCACGGGCTGCCATGGTCGCCCGCAAGGGCAGACCGTGTCGTCCGCGGCAGCGACCATGGTCGCCCGCGAGGGCTGCCATGGTCGCCCGTAGGCGACCCTCGTCGGCCCATGGTGCTGACCATGGTGAGCCCTAGGGCATTCCATGGTCCACCATGGGACTCGACCTGGTCGGCCTGATAGCATTTGTGCCCTAGTCCAATTGCTATTAGCCTGTAAACGTCTATGTACATTATCATCGTTTGTAACATATATATAAAACGGCTTTGTATTACTTATGTGTTGAAGTAATATGTTAAGCATGATCTGATTTATGACCACTAAAGTAGTAGAACCATAAATCTGTACGGATCACACTTAACGAGTCCCTGGTCAAAACATGCTTCCTAAGAAGCGACCAGTATGAGGATGGTTCTTAATGACGTAGTTCTACTTGTCATAGGGATGAGGGATCCTGGAACCATATCATAGATATCATGAGGTGATTGATATCGGACGGCCCGCTTTGAATAGTGTTTTCATAGATTAAGCCATAAACATATTCAAATGCGATAGCTTGTCACGGCATCCTTAGACCAAGGAGTCTTTGTGATCACTATGCAATGAACGTATGGCTTTAACTTGCGCCAAACGCTTTCTGTAAAAGGATTGTTATAAAGGGCATGATTGGGTGCCGGAACGGGTTGCATGAGTGACACGAAAGACGGCTAAGGGATTTATCCCTCATACTACGGTATGAGAAAGATATCCGTTAGAAGGCCTCTTGATGGAGACTGACTGAGAGAAAGAGCATGGCCATGCCAATGATACGGGTTATCAGTTCTCAGCCATCTCGCATATCAAGTAACAATGATTGATTGAACAAGGGAGACGACTCTATGCCTTGTGATCAATCGGGATATCTAGAGATAACAGGATGGTGACTTGTACGCACAAAGGTTAAGTCGAATCATCGATCATCATGCACCTTGGGTAATCATAATGTTTTACTAGAGACCACTTATGATGGATCGGGCAAGAGCGATCTTTTGCGCCGATCTGCCAACGGTGGCATGAGCCTAGAGGGTCACACACATACAAGGCGGATAACTTGAGACAAGAAAACATTGATGTTTCTTGAGGAGTAATATATGGACAAAACTGGAGGTTTTGTGCCATAGGTTCGGTTTGAGAGAATAATTAGCGAATCGAGAAAAATTGAGTTTTTCGTCGATATCGCGTCGGACTTTGTTTGATAAGTGACGACAAAAGGATCGGGCGATTTTTGGACACGGCATGAGACAACACGGGAGGGCCCATTGGGCTCGGCCCATGAAGCCTCATGGCGGCCCATTAAGGGCCCAACAAGACCTCATGGCCGGCCCACATGGTGGGTCCATGTGTGGGGGCCACACAACACCATGCTTAGTTGGTGATTGTGGATTAAGAGGTGAGTGATTTAAGGGGTATGAGTTAAAGCACCTTTAAGCCCATACCTATCACTTTTGACCCATGCTTGTTGGATGATGAATTGAAATATCTAGCATTCATTCATTAATTCAAGAATCACACAACTCTCACAACACTCTCTCCTCTCTTTGCTCTCTTGTTCTTCATTTAATTGTTCTAGTAGACAATTAAGTAAGGGATCATCAAGATCATCCCCTTGGTGTGGACTTTCTTTAGAGAAGAAGATCCGAACGTTCTTCTTTATCGATTCAACGAAGACTAAATGCAAAATGGAGAAACTGTCCAGATTGTCCAATTCCGATGATCGACAATGTGTGAGCCATAGCCGCTTCGTCCGAGCTCCGATTGACCTGAAACTTGCGGCGTTGGAAAGATAAGTCCAAGGGCTACAACTTTTGTGAAATACTGATTTTCAAAAAGAGCGTTGGTTTAGGAGATACAAGGCCGAGAAGCAGACTGGTCCGCAGAGTCTGTCCAGCGAGACGGGAAAAATGTTTTTCTCCAGACGGAGGTCTTCTCGTCCAAACTGGATTTAGAGAAAAACACAAAAGATGTAGGGAATTGGCTGAGGTTTAATCTCCAAAAAGAACCGAAGCAATTGGAGATCTGTAGCTCGAGATATAGAGCTTCAAAGTGTCTCGGTTTTCTGCCGGGCAGATTCTGGTAAAACCCGAAAACTCGATTTCCTAAGGATCTAACTTGGTAGTCGATCTTGCGCAGGTTAGGGGCGGTTTATATGTTGCTTCCGCTGCCATGAACATAATTAGGATGCCCCGGGAGTTGGTTGCTGAAAAATTCCAAGGATAAGATAATATATGATTATGTGATTTTTAACTTGAAATTAAAATTGAATTTCAAAATAAAAATTACATTATCCATCCTTTTAATCCTTCTTATTTGCATTTAACCCCTCTCTTATCTTGAACCCTAAATGGGCTTTAAGCCCATTTAACTAAAACCCAAATTAAACCCATTAACTTGAGTTCTAATTTCGGTTTAGTCAAAACGACTCAATTTCGTCGAATTGATTTCTTCAGCCGTCTGGTTAAAACCTTAGGCCAGAAAACTACCGAATCGTTAATGCGTGTATTGTCATGTATTATTGTCATCCATAAATATCCTAAGACCAAGGAGTCTTTGTGTACACTATGTAACAAATACCTAAGTTTGACCTAGTCTAACGTTATCTGTAAAAGGGTAGCTATAACGGCTTCGATTGGCTTTGGCATTTATTGCACTAGTGAACTCGAAAGGCGTCTGAGGGATTTATCACTCATACTTCAGTATGAGAAAGATATCCGTTTAGGCCACTTGATGAGTATGACTGAAGAAATAGCATGGCCATGCAGGTGATACCTTAGTATCAGTTTTCAGTCATCTCAGATATCAAGAAACAGTGATTGATAAATTAGGATGACCGTTCTATGCCTATTGATCAATCTGGATATCGGTTTGATAAAAGGACAGTGACATGTACGATAACAGGTTAAGTCGAATAATCGATAATCACGAATATTGGATAATCATAATGTCTTGCTAGAGGCCACTTATGATGGAAAGGGTAAAATGGTAATTTTACCAGTCTGCCAATTATTCGTGAGCCTAGAGGGTCACACGCATTAAGCACAATACATGACAATAATTATGGATGAGATTAATACACGCATTAACGATTCGGTAGTTTTCTGGCCTAAGGTTTTAACCAGACAGTCGAAGAAATCAATTCGAGGAAATTGAGCCGTTTTGACTAAAACGAAATTAGAACTCAAGTTAATGGGTTTAATTTGGGTTTTAGTTAAATGGGCTTAAAGCCCATTTAGGGTTTAATATAAGAGAGGGGTTAAATGCAAATAAGAAGGATTAAAAGGATGGATAATGCAATTTTTATTTTGAAATTCAATTTTAATTTCAAATTAAAAATCACATAATAATTATTTATCTTATCCTTTTGATTTTTTCAGCAACTAACTCCCACTCTCTCTCCATCACCTTGCCGAAATGTCTCCCCTCTCTACCTCCATTATTGCTCAAGTTTTCTTTTGAATTTTCTAGCAAAAATTAGAGAGAAAAACCATTTCGGTTGTGTGCTTGTGTGGACTTGATAGAGAGTACACTACGCTTGTGTTCTTGGCGATTTCAAGAGGTAAATATCAGTTTTAATTATGTTTATATTATGTTCAAATAGTATTAAGATCAAGCTTTTATCGATCACCACGGTTACATATTGTCCGCTGCATGATTTTCAATCTTTGGAACCCGTGGTGATATCTTTCAGCGACGTCACCCGTGGAAGTACGTGGTCGCCCATTGTCGCCCATGACGTCGACGAACGACGCCAATGGTCGACCGAGGACGTCCAAAGTGTCCAGCGACGTCGCCGATGGACGTCCATGGTCGACCAACGTCGCCCACTTCGACGAACGACCCCCATGGTCGTCTGAGGACGTCCAAAATGGCCCGCGACGTCGCCCGTGGACGTACGTGGACGCCCATGGTCGCCCATGACGTCGACAAACGACGCCTATGGTCGACCGAGGACGTCCAAAGTGTCCAGCGACGTCGCCCATGGACGTACATGGTCGACCAACGTCGCCAGCGTCGACGAACGACGACCATGCTCGACCGAAGACGTCCAAAGTGGCCCGCGACGTCGCTTGTGGATATACGTGGTCGCCTATGACGTCGACGAACGACGCCCATGGTCGACCTAGGACATTCCAAATGGCCCGTAACGTAGCCCGTGGACGTCCGTGGTCGCCCATGGTCGCCTATGACGACGACGAACGACCCTATTGGTCGACCGAGGACGTCCAAAGTGTCCAGCGACGTCGCCCATGGACGTCCATGGTTGACCAACGTCGATCAGGTCGACGAACGACGCCCATGGTCGACCGAGGACGTCCAAAGTGGCCCGCGAAGTCGCCCGTGGATGTCTGTGGTCGCCAATGGTCGCCCATGACGTCGACAAACGACGTCCATGGTCGACCGAGGACGTCCAAAGTGTCTAGGGACGTCGCCCATGGACGTCCAAAATGGCCCGCGACATCGACCGTGGCGTCCGTGGCCGCCCATGGTTGCCGATGACGTCGACGAACGACGCCAATGATCGACCGGGGACGTCCAAAATGTCCAGCGACGTCGCCCAAGGACGTCCATGGTCGACCAACGTCGCCCACGTCGACGAACGACGCCCATGGCCGACCGAGGACGTCCAAAATGACCCGATACGTCGCCAGTGGACGTACATGGTCGCCCATGGTCGCCCATGACGTCGACGAACGACGCCCATGGTGGACCGAGGACGTCCAAAGTGACCAGCGACGTCGCCCATGGACGTCCATGGTCGACCAACATCGCCCACTTCGACGAACGACGCCCATGGTCGACCGAGGACGTCCAAAATAGCCCATGACGTCGCCCGTGGACATACGTGGACACCCATGGTCGCCCATGACGTCGACGAACGACGTCCATGGTCGACCGAGGACGTCCAAAGTGGCCAACAACATCGCCCGTGGACGTACGTGGTCCCCCATGGTCGCCCATAACGTCGACGACCGACGCCAATGGTCGACCGAGAACGTCCTAAGTGTCCAGCGACGTCGCCCATGGACGTCCATGGTCGACCAACGTCGCCCACGTCGACGAACGATGCCCATGGCCGACCGAGGACGTCCAAAATGGCCCGCGACGTCGCCTGTGGACGTCCGTGGCCGCCAATGGTTGCCGATGACGTCGACGAACGACGCCAATGGTCGACCGGGGACGTCCAAAATGTCCAGCGACGTCACCCATGGACGTCCATGGTCAACCAACGTTGCCCACGTCGACGAACGACGCCCATGGCCGACCGAGGACGTCCAAAATGGCCTGATACGTCGACGAACGACGCCCATGGCCGACCGAGGACGTCCAAAATGGCCTGATACGTCGCCAGTGGACGTACGTGGTCGCCCATTACGTCGACGAACGACGCCCATGGTTGACCGAGGATGTCCAAAGTGTCCAGCGACGTCGCCCATGGACGTACATGGTCGACCAAGGTCGCCCAAGTCGACGAATGACGCCTATGGTCAACCGAGGACGTCCAAAGTGGCCATCGACTTCGCCCGTGGACGTACGTGGTCGCCCATGGTTGCCCATGAAGTCGACGAACGACACCCATGGTCGACCGAGGACGTCCGAAGTATCCAGCGACATCGCCCATGAAAGTCCATGGTCGACCAACGTCGCACACTTCAACGAACAACGCCCATGGTCGACCGAGGACGTCCAAAATGGCCCGCGACGACGCCCGTGGACGTACGTGTACACCCATGGTCGACCATGACGTCGACGAACGACGCCCATGGTCGACCGAGGACGTCCAAAGTGGCCAGCGACGTCGCCCATGGAAGTACATGGTCGACCAACGTCGCCCACGTCGACGAACGACGCCCATGGTCGACTTAGGACGTCCAAAGTGGCCCGCGACGTCGCCAGTGGACGAACGTGGTCGCCCATGACGTCAACTAACGACGCCCATGGTCGACCGAGGACGTCCAAAGTGTCCTGGGACGTCGTCCATGGACGTACATGGTCGACCAACGTCTCCCACGTCGACGAACAACGCCCTGGGTCGACCGAGGACGTCCAAAATTGCCCGCGACGTCGCCCGTGGATGTACGTGGTCGCCCGTGACGTCGACGAACGACGCCCATGGTCGACCGAGGACGTCCAAAGTGTCCAAGGACGTCACCCATGGATGTACATGGTCGACCAACGTCGCCCACGTCGACAAACGACGCCCATGGTCAACCGAGGACGTCCAAAATGGCCCGCGACGTCGCTGTGGACGTCCGTGGTCGCCCATGTTCGCCCATGACGTCAACGAACGATGCCCATGGTCGACCAAGGATGTCCAAAGTGTCCAGCGACGTCGCCTATGGACGTACGTGGTTGCTCATGGTCGCCCATGACGTCGACGAACGACGCCCATGGTCGACCGAGGACGTCAAAAATGGCTCGCGACGTCGCCCGTGGACGTACGTGGACGCCCATGGTCGCCCATGACGTCGACGAACGACGCCCATGGTCGCCCATGACGTCGACGAACGACGCCCATGGTCGACCGAGGACGTCCAAAGTGTCAAGTGACGTCGCCCATGGACGTACATGGTCGACAAACGTCGCCCACGTCGACGAATGATGACCATGCTCGACCGAGGACGTCCAAAGTGGCTTGCGACGTCGCCCGTGGATGTCTGTGGTCGCCTATGACGTCGACGAACGACGCCCATGGGCGACCTAGGACGTCCCAAATGGCCCGTAACGTAGTCCGTGGACGTTCGTGGTCGCAAATGGTCGCCCATGGTCGCCTATGACGACGACGAACGACCCTAATGGTCGACCGAGGATGTCCAAAGTGTCCAGCGACGTCGCCCATGGACGTCCATGGTTAACCATCGTCGCCCGGGTCGACGAACGACGCCCATAGTCAACCGAGGACGTCCAAAGTGGCCCACGAAGTCGCCCATGGTCGACCGAGGACGTCCAAAGTGTCTAGAAACGTCACCCATGGACGTCCATGGTCGACCAACGTCGCCCACGTCGACGAACGACGCCCATGGTCGACCGAGGACGTCCAAAATGGCCCGCGACGTCGCCCGTGGATGTACATGGACACCCATGGTCGCCCATGACGTCGACAAACGACGCCCATGGTCGACCGAGGACGTCCAAAATGGACCACGACACGCTAGTGGATGTCTGCGGTCGCCCATGTTCGCCCATGACGTCGACGAACGATGACCATGGTCGACCGAGGACGTCCAAAGTGTCAAGTTACGTCGCCCATGGACGTACATGGTCGACCAACGTCGCCCACGTCGACGAACGACGCCCATGGTCGACCGAGGACGTCCAAAGTGGCCAGCGACGTCGTCCGTGGATATACGTGGTCGCCCATGACGTCGACGAACGACGCCCATGGTCGACCGAGTAATTCCAAAGTGTCCAGCGACGTCGCCCATGGACGTCCATGGTCGACCAACGTCGCCCACTTCGACGAACGACGCCCATGGTCGACTGAGGACGTCCAAAATGGCCCATGACGTCACCCGTGGAAGTACGTGGACACCCATGGTCGCCCATGACGTCGAGGAACGACGCCCATGGTCGACCGAGGACGTCCAAAGTGGCCAGCGACGTCGCCCGTGGACGTACGTGGTCGCCCATGATGTCGACGACCGACGCCAATGGTCGAACGAGGACGTCCAAAGTGTCCAGCGACGTCGCCCATGGACGTACATTGTCGACCAACGTCGCCCATGTCGACGAACGACGACCATGCTCGACCGAGGACGTCCAAAGTGTCCAGCGACGTCGCCCATGGACGTACATGGTCGACCAACGTCGCCCACGTCGACGAACGACGACCATGCTCGACCGAGGACGTCCAAAGTGCCTTGCGACATCGCCCGTGGATGTCTGTGGTCGCCTATGACGTCGACGAACGACGCCCACGTCGACGAACGACGCCCATGGTCGATCGAGGTCGCCCGTGGACGTACGTGGTCGCCCATGACGTCGACGAACTACGCCCATGGTCGACCGAGGACGTCTAGAGTGTCCAGCGACGTCGCCCATGGAAGTACATGGTCGACCAACGTCGCCCAAGTCAACGAACGACGCCCATGGTCAACTGAGGACGTCCAAAGTGGCCCGCGAAGTCGCCCGTGGATGTCTGTGGTCGCCCATGGTCGCCCATGACATCGATAAACGACGCCCATGGTCGACCGAGAACGTCCAAAGTGTCTAGGGACGTCGCCCATGGACGTCCATGGTCGACCAACATCGCCCACGTCGACGAAGGACGCCCATGGTCGACCGAGGACGTCCAAATGGCCCGCGACGTCGCTCGTGGACGTCCGTGGTCGCCCATGGTTGCCGATGACGTCGACGAACGACGACAATGGTCGACCGGGGACGTCCAAAGTGTCCAGCGACGTCGCCCATGGACGACCATGGTCGACCAACAACGCCCACGTCGACGAACGTCGCCCATGACCGACCGAGGACGTCCAAAATGGCCCGCGTTGTCGCCTGTGGATGTATGTGGTCGCCCATGGTCGCCCATGACGTCGACAAACGACGCCCATGGTCGACCGAGGACGTCCAAAGTGTCTAGGGACGTCACCCATGGACATCCATGGTCGACCAACGTCGCCCACGTTGACAAACGACGCCCATGATCGATCGAGGACGTCCAAAATGGCCCGCGACGTCGCCTGTGGACGTCTGTGGTCGCCCATGGTTGCCGATGACGTCGACGAACGACGCCAATGGTCGACCGGGGACGTCCAAAGTGTCCAGCGACGTCGCCCATGGACGTCCATGGTCGACCAAAATCGCCCACGTCGATGAACGTCGCCCATTGGCGACCGAGGACGTCCAAAGTGGCCAGCGACGTCGCCCGTGGACGTACGTGGTCGCCCATGACGTCGACGAACGACGCCAATGGTCGACCGAGGACGTCCAAAGTGTCCAGCGACGTCGCCCATGGACGTCCATGGTCGACCAACGTCGCCCACTTCGACGAACGACGCCCATGGTCGACCGAGTACGTCCAAAATGGCCCGCGACGTCGCCCGTGGGCGTCCGTGGTCGCCCATGGTTGCCAATGACGTCGACGAACGACGCCCATGGTCGACCGAGGATGTCCAAAGTGTCCAGCGACGTCGCCCATGGACGTCCATGGTCGACCAACGTTGCCCACTTCGACGAACGACGCCCATGGTCGACTGAGGACGTCCAAAATGGCCCATGACGTCACCCGTGGAAGTACGTGGACACCCATGGTCGCCCATGACGTCGAGGAACGACGCCCATGGTCGACCGAGGACGTCCAAAGTGGCCAGCGACGTCGCCCGTGGACGTACGTGGTCGCCCATGATGTCGACGACCGACGCCAATGGTCGAACGAGGACGTCCAAAGTGTCCAGCGACGTCGCCCATGGACGTACATTGTCGACCAACGTCGCCCATGTCGACGAACGACGACCATGCTCGACCGAGGACGTCCAAAGTGTCCAGCGACGTCGCCCATGGACGTACATGGTCGACCAACGTCGCCCACGTCGACGAACGACGACCATGCTCGACCGAGGACGTCCAAAGTGCCTTGCGACATCGCCCGTGGATGTCTGTGGTCGCCTATGACGTCGACGAACGACGCCCACGTCGACGAACGACGCCCATGGTCGATCGAGGTCGCCCGTGGACGTACGTGGTCGCCCATGACGTCGACGAACTACGCCCATGGTCGACCGAGGACGTCTAGAGTGTCCAGCGACGTCGCCCATGGAAGTACATGGTCGACCAACGTCGCCCAAGTCAACGAACGACGCCCATGGTCAACTGAGGACGTCCAAAGTGGCCCGCGAAGTCGCCCGTGGATGTCTGTGGTCGCCCATGGTCGCCCATGACATCGATAAACGACGCCCATGGTCGACCGAGAACGTCCAAAGTGTCTAGGGACGTCGCCCATGGACGTCCATGGTCGACCAACATCGCCCACGTCGACGAAGGACGCCCATGGTCGACCGAGGACGTCCAAATGGCCCGCGACGTCGCTCGTGGACGTCCGTGGTCGCCCATGGTTGCCGATGACGTCGACGAACGACGACAATGGTCGACCGGGGACGTCCAAAGTGTCCAGCGACGTCGCCCATGGACGACCATGGTCGACCAACAACGCCCACGTCGACGAACGTCGCCCATGACCGACCGAGGACGTCCAAAATGGCCCGCGTTGTCGCCTGTGGATGTATGTGGTCGCCCATGGTCGCCCATGACGTCGACAAACGACGCCCATGGTCGACCGAGGACGTCCAAAGTGTCTAGGGACGTCACCCATGGACATCCATGGTCGACCAACGTCGCCCACGTTGACAAACGACGCCCATGATCGATCGAGGACGTCCAAAATGGCCCGCGACGTCGCCTGTGGACGTCTGTGGTCGCCCATGGTTGCCGATGACGTCGACGAACGACGCCAATGGTCGACCGGGGACGTCCAAAGTGTCCAGCGACGTCGCCCATGGACGTCCATGGTCGACCAAAATCGCCCACGTCGATGAACGTCGCCCATTGGCGACCGAGGACGTCCAAAGTGGCCAGCGACGTCGCCCGTGGACGTACGTGGTCGCCCATGACGTCGACGAACGACGCCAATGGTCGACCGAGGACGTCCAAAGTGTCCAGCGACGTCGCCCATGGACGTCCATGGTCGACCAACGTCGCCCACTTCGACGAACGACGCCCATGGTCGACCGAGTACGTCCAAAATGGCCCGCGACGTCGCCCGTGGGCGTCCGTGGTCGCCCATGGTTGCCAATGACGTCGACGAACGACGCCCATGGTCGACCGAGGATGTCCAAAGTGTCCAGCGACGTCGCCCATGGACGTACATGGTCGACCAAGGTCGCCCACGTCGACGAACGACGCCCATGGTCAACCGTGGACGTCCAAAGTGGCCCGCGACGTCGCCCGTGGACGTCCGTGGTCGACCATGGTCGCCCATGACGTCGATAAACGACGCCCATGGTCGACCGAGGACATCCAAAGTGTCCAGCGACGTTGCCCATGGACATCCATGGTTGACCAACGTCCCCCACTTCGACGAACGACGCCCATGATCGACCGAGGACGTTACAAATGGTCCGCGACGTCGCCTGTGGACGTGCGTGGACACCCATGGTCGCCCATGACGTCGCCCGTGGACGTGCCTGGACACCCATGGTCGCCCATGACGTCAATGAACGACGCCCATGGTAACCCGAGGACGTCTAAAGTGGCCAGCGACGTCGCCCGTGGACGAACGTGGTCGCCCATGGTCGCCCATGACGTTGACGAACGACGCCAATGGTCGACGAAGACGTCCAAAGTGGCCCGCGACGTCGCCCGTGGACGTACGTGGTCGCCCAACGTCGCCCACGTCCAGGGACGTCGACCATGGATGTACATGGTCGACCAACGATGCCCACATCGACGATCGACGCCCATGGTCGACTGAGGAAATCCAAAGTGTCCAACGACGTCGCCCATGCAGGTACATGGTCGACCAACGTCGCCCACGTCGACGAACGACGCCCATGGTCGACTGAGGACGTCCAAAGTGGCCCACGACGTCGCCCGTGGACGTACGTGGTCGCCCAACGTCGCTCATGTCGACGAACGACGCCCATGGTCGACTGAGGACGTTTAAAATGGCCCGCGACGTCGCCCGTGGACATCCGTGGTCGCCCAGGGTCGCCCATGACGTCGACGAACGACGCCCATGGTCGACCGAGGACGTCCAAAGTGTCCAGCGACGTCGCCCATGGACGTACATGGTCGACCAACGTCGCCCATGTTGACGAACGACGCCCATGGTCGACTGAGGACGTCCAAAATGGCCCGCGACGTCGCCCGTGGACGTCCGTGGTCGCCCAGGGTCGCCCATGACGTCGACGAACGACGCCCATGGTCAACCGAGGACGTCCCAAATGGCCCGTAACGTAGCCAGTGGATGTCCGTGGTCACCCATGACGACGACAAACGACGCCAATGGTCGACCGAGGACGTCCAAAGTGTCCAGCGACGTCGCCCATGGACGTACATGGTGGACCAACGTCGCCCTCGTCGACGATCGACGCCCATGGTCGACCGAGGACGTCCAAAATGGCCCGCGACGTCGCCGGTGGACGTCCGTGGTCGCCCATGGTTGCCGATGACGTCGACGAATGACGCCAATGGTCGACCGGGGACGTCCAAAGTGTCCAGCGACGTTGCCCATGTACGTTCATGGTTGACCAACGTCGCCCACGTCGACGAACAACGCCTAGGCCGACCGAGGATGTCCAAAATGGCCCGCGACGTCGCCTGTGGACGTACGTGGTCGCCCATGGTCGCCAATGATGTCGACTAACGACGCCCATGGTCGACCGAGAATGTCCAAAGTGTCCAGCGACATCGCCCATGGACGTACATGGTCGACCAAGGTCGCCCACGTCGACGAACGACGCCCATGGTCAACCGTGGACGTCCAAAGTGGCCCGCGACGTTGCCCGTGGACGTCCGTGGTCGATCATGGTCGACCAAGGTCGCCCACGTCGACGAAGGACGCCCATGGTCAACCGTGGACGTCCAAAGTGGCCCGCGACGTCGCCCGTGGACGTCCGTGGTCGACCATGGTCGACCGAGGACGTCCAAACTGTCCAGCGACGTCGCCCACTTCGACGAACGACGCCCACTTCGACGAACGACGCCCATGGTCGACCGAGGACGTTCAAATTGGCCGGCGACGTCGCCCGTGTACGCCCGCGACGTTGCCCGTGGACGTCCGTGGTCGACCATGGTCGACCAAGGTCGCCCACGTCGACGAACGACGCCCATGGTCAACCGTGGACGTCCAAAGTGGCCCGCGACGTCGCCCGTGGACGTCCGTGGTCGACCATGGTCGCCCATGACGTCGACGAACGACGCCCATGGTCGACCGAGGACGTCCAAAGTGTCCAGCGACGTCGCCCATGGACGTCCATGGTTGACCAACGTCGCCCACTTCGACGAACGACGCCCATGGTCGACCGAGGACGTTCAAATTGGCCGGCGACGTCGCCCGTGTACGTACGTGGACACCCATGGTCGCCCATGACGTCAACGAACGACGCCCATGGTAACCCGAGGACGTCTAAAGTGGCCAGCGACGTCGCCCGTGGATGTACGTGGTCGCCCATGGTCGCCCATGACGTCGACGAACGACGCCAATGGTCGACCGAAGACGTCCAAAGTGGCCCGCGACGTCGCCCGTGAACGTACGTTGTCGCCCAACGTCGCCCACGTCCAGGGACGTTGCCCATGGACGTACATGGTCGACCAACGATGCCCACGTCGACGAACGACGCCCATGGTCGACTGAGGACATCCAAAGTGTCCAGCGACGTCGCCCATGGAGGTACATGGTCGACCAACGTCGCCCACGTCGACGAACGACGCCCATGGTCGACCGAGGACGTCCAAAGTGGCCCACGACGTCGCCCGTGGACGTACGTGGTCGCCCAACGTCGCCCACGTCCACGAACGACGCCCATGGTCGACCGAGGACGTTTAAAATGGCCCGCGACGTCGCCTGTTGATGTCCGTGGTCGGCAAGGGTCGCCCATGTCGTCGACGAACGACGCCCATGGTCGACCGAGAACGTCCAAAGTGTCCAACGACGTCGCCCATGGACGTACATGGTCGACCAACGTCGCCCATGTTGACGAACGACCCCCATGGTCAATTGAGGACGTCCAAAATGGCCCGCGACGTCGCCCGTGGACGTCTGTGGTCACCCAGGGTCGCCCATGACGTCGACGAACGACGCTCATGGTCGACCGAGGACGTCCCAAAAGGCCCGTAACGTAGCCCGTGGACGTCCGTGGTCGCCCATGACGACGACAAACGACGCCAATGGTCGACCGAGGACGTCCAAACTGTCCAGCGACGTCGCCCATGGACGTACATGGTCGACCAACATCGCCCACGTCGACGATCGACGCCCATGGTCGACCGAGGACGTCCAAAATGGCCCGCGACGTCACCGGTGGACGTCCGTGGTCACCCATGCTTGCCGATGACGTCGACGGACAACGCCAATGGTCGACCGGGGACGTCCAAAGTGTCCAGCGACGTCGCCCATGTACGTTCATGGTCGACCAACGTCGCCCACGTCGATGAACAACGCCCATGGCCGACCGAGGATGTCCAAAATCGCCCGCGACGTCGCCTGTGGACGTACGTGGCCGCCCATGGTCGCCAATGATATCGACTAACGACGCCCATGGTCGACCGAGGATGTCCAAAGTGTCCAGCGACGTCGCCCATGGACGTACATGGTCGACCAAGGTCGCCCACATCGACGAACGATGCCCATGGTCTACCGTGGACGTCCAAAGTGGCCCGAGACGTCGCCCGTGGACGTCTGTGGTCGACCATGGTCGCCCATGACGTCGACGAACGACGCCCATGGTCGACCGAGGACGTCCAAAGTGTCCAACGACGTCGCCCATGGACGTCCATGGTTGCCAACGTCGCCCACTTCGACGAACGACGCCCATGATCGACCGAGGACGTTCAAAATGGCCCGCGACGTCGCCCGTGGACGTACGTGGACACCCATGGTCGCCCATGACGTCGACAAACGATGCCCATGGTAACCCGAGGACGTCTAAAGTGGCCAGCGACAACGCCCGTGGACGTACGTGGTCGCCCATGACGTCAACGAACGATGCCAATGGTCGACCGAAGACGTCCAAAGTGGCCCGCGACGTCGCCCGTGGACGTACGTGGTCGCCCAACGTCGCCCACGTTCAGGGACGTCGCCCATGGACGTACATGGACGACCAACGATGCCCACGTCGACGAACGACGCCCATGGTCGACTAAGGACATCCAAAGTGTCCAGCGACGCCGCCCATGGAGGTACATGGTCGACCAACGTCGCCACGTCGACGAACGACGCCCATGGTCGACCGAGGACGTCTAAAGTGGCCCACGACGTCTCCCGTGGACGTACGTGGTCGCCCAACGTCGCCCACGTCGACGAACGACGCCCATTGTCGACCGAGGACGTTTAAAATGGCCCGCGACGTCGCCTTGGACGTCCGTGGTCGCCCAGGGTCTCCCATGACGTCGACGAACGATGCCCATGGTCGACCGAGGACGTCCAAAGTGTCCAACGACGTCGCCCATGTTGACGAACGACGCCCATGGTCGACTGAGGACGTCCAAAATGGCCCGCGACGTCGCCCGTGGACGTCCGTGGTCGCCCAGGGTCTCCCATGACGTCGACGAAC
>OY987315.1:24222086-24229586 GCA_963920655.1 Geranium rotundifolium | reverse complement strand
TATAATTCTCTTAAACGCAAATAATTACAAGTCAAGCGTGATACCATCCAAGTTTGGGCACTCAAAAGGGCTTTGACCCTATGGATGTCGGTACGCCTCCGCGTAACATTCATAGAGAAAAGGTCTGGATGAGATGGGTGGTTCTGTGTGGGTGCGTGCGCCTCCGCGTAGTAGTCACATTAGTTCTATCCATAGTTCAAGCTTGGTAGATAGGATCCTGGTTCAGATTCTAATGTTAGAATCAGACAAGTGTTTTATAACTTAATCTCCAACTTGAATTTTAATTAATTTTACCATGTAGAACTAAAAGGCAAACACAACACAAAGGAGTAATAGCGCACTGAGAGTCCAGATTGAGGACAGACTCAAGGGCGTGAATTACTCAGATTGGAATAGAAACTTGAGGCTTGTACTCAAGCATGAACGCAAGTAGTATATCCTTACCAAGAAACCTCCTGCCGAGCCACCGTTGAACGCCGCTAGGGCACTAAGGATACTTATCAAAGTTTCTTAGTAACCAAATCGACGAGTCATGCATTATGGCAGGCAGAAGGATTCCAGAGTTGCAGAAGCAGTTCAGGAACGTTTCAGATGACCCTCATACCTGTAAGGCAGAGGTCAAGGAAATGTTCAAGGAGAAAGCTCGTGTCGAAAGATATGATACTTTCATAGAACTTAACTCCTGCAAACTTAAGGCTGGAGCCCTGTTAGTCCCCATGTCACGAAGATTTAATGTCTTCAGAAACATCTAACTAGACTCGGTTTTGATGATCAGGTGGAAATGGCTGCGGATTTTATGTTGCAGTCACTTCCAGATACATATAGTGATTTAATAGTAAATTAAAATATGCATGACATGGACAAGTCCTTAACAGAGCTTCATGGGATACTTGTGACCACTGAAAAGAACCTCAAGGGCAAGACCAAGGAGGTCCTTATGGTCAACAAGAAGGTCAGCTTCAAGAAAGCTGATCTGGGTAAGGGTAAGGCTCTTGGGCACCTTGAAGGGCAGATCAGACACCCCAAGCGTCCAAATGTTCAAGCAGCTCCCAAAACTGCTGTGAATTCTAAGGACAAATTGGAGGAGATATGCTATCACTGCAATGAGCCAGGACACGGGAATAAGGGATTGTAAGCAATACAAGGATCATGTGAAGAAGAGTGGGTATCCACGCCTTCAGGATCAGATATTTACGTTGGTAAGCTTAATCGCTATAACGTAAATAAGAAAAGGCTTAAATCTAATGATTTAAACCAAGTTATAATCTGGCATTGTCATTTAAGGCACATAGGCGAGAAACACATTTCAACACTTCACAAGTGTGGACTTTAAGTCCGTTTGAATTCACTCAAACTGAAAGATTCAAGTCTTGCCTAATGAGCGAGAAACACATTTCAACACTTCACAAGTGTGGACTCTTTAAGTCCGTTTGAATTCACTCAAACTGAAATATTCAAGTCTTGCCTAATGAGCGAGAAACGCATTTCAACACTTCACAAGTGTGGACTTTTTAAGTCCGTTTGAATTCACTCAAACTGAAAGATGCAAGTCTCGCCTAATGGGCAAAATGACAAAGGCACCTTTCACAGGTTTATATGAAAGGCGAGTGAGTTATTAAGTCTAATACATTCCGACGTATGTGGACCTATGAGTACTCAGGCCAGAAGAGAGTTGAACTAATACTTGACTCTGGAAACGGCCGCATTCATTTTGAATCGGGCTCCGATGAAGACAACGATAGTACACTTTGTGACAGTCATTTTGTCTCCCATTACTGTGGATGCGTGCGCCTCCGCGTAGTATTCATTAGGATGCGAGGTAATCTGTTCTATTTGGATGCATGCGCCTCCGTGTAGTAGCCAAATAAGAGTTGGACCAAAGTCACAGAAGGTACACCACATGACACTCATTACGTCTCCCGTTACTGTGGATGCGTGCGCCTCCGCGTAGTATTCATTGGGATGGGAACGGGATGAGATGGTCAGTTCTATTTGGATGTGTGCGCCTTCGCGTAGTAGCCAAATAAGAAATGGACCATAGTCATATATGGTGTGGGAAACATCCTAGTATGTTTTTCCTAAAAAGGTTTGGGTAGAAGAGATGCAGGCATCCAAATCAGACAAAATGTGTCTTCGTAAGGTATCCTTAAGAAACTAAGAGATACAACTTCTACATACCCAGCGAGTACAAAGTCTTTGTTGCTCGAGGAGGGGTATTTTTGGAGAAATATTTTATTTCCAAAATAGCTAGTGGGAGTCTCGTGCATCTCGAAGAAATTCGAGAGGATACGGAACAGCCTGAAGCAATTCAGGAGCCTGCTATGCAAGATGTAGAAGTACTGGAGCCTCAGATGGTCGCCGATGAAGAATCAATCCCTACAGAAATTCCAAATGGTCTAAGGAGGTCTGAAAGATCTCGTCATGTTCCAGACAGATATGGCTTCACAGCCACTGAGGGAAATGACGTGATGTTGGTGGATCAGGATGATCCAGAAACCTGCAGACAAGCTTTAACCAGTCCAGACTTCGAAAAATTGTAGAATGTCATGAGTGAGGAAATGAAATCCATGTATGAAAACCAAGTTGGATGCTTGGTGGATCAAACCTCTGGGATAAAACCCATCGGTTCTGAGTAGGTCTATAGGATCAAGACCGACATGGATGGAATTCCTCAGACCAATATGGCTAGGATGGTTGTAAAAGGTTATCGTCAGATTCAATACATGGATTATGATGACATCTTTTCACCAGTAGCAATGGTCAGATTGATCCGGATTATTCTTAGCCATAACTATGGCAGATGGATGTCAAAACCCCTTCCTTAGCAGGAACTTACTAGAGGGCATGTATATCACACGACCTGTGGGTTTTGTAGATCCAAAGAATCCCGGAAAGATATGTAAGCTGCAAAGATCCATTTATGGATTTAAGCAAGCTTCAGGGAGTTGGAACCTTCATTTTGATAAAGCTGTAAGGGAACTCGGCTTCATAAAAAACAAAAGTGAGCCTTGCGTACATGAGAAAGCGAGTGGGAGTAATATTGTATTCTTGATATTTATTTATCGGGAATGACATCCCGACCTTGCCACCAAAGCTTGGTTAGGGAAGTACTTATCGATGGAGGACTTAGGTGATGCTACATTTAATGCATGCATCAGGATCTCTACAGATCATCAGGGCCTAAGTCAGAACATGTTGCTAAGCCAGAACATGTACATAGGTAAAGTGTTGAGAAGATCTCAATCCTTGATTTTAAGAAAGGATACATACCCATGCGTCATGGCATTAAGCTCAGCAACGGAGGCTGAGTATATAGCTGCAACAAAAGCAGCTAAAGAGGCCGTATGGATTAGAAGCTTTCTAATTGTATTAGATGCAATGCCGCGAGCGTCTGATCCGATAAGCTTGTTGTGGGACAACACAGTTGCCGTAGCTATTGCTTAAGAGCCCAGATTCCACAACAAATCCAAACATATACTCAGCAGGCTTCACCTCGTGAGAGTTATCAAATATAGAGGTAATGTGGAGATTAAACACTATTCGACTGATGATAATATGGCCGATCCCTTGACAAAGGCTCAGCCGCAGCCTAGGCATGAGAAACATGCAGGGTCTATGGGAATAGATCAGAACTTAAATTGGAACCAGGGGCAAGTGGGAGATTGTTAGAGTTATGCCCCAGTCCAATATAAAAGTGATCTACAGATGTAATGTTTTGTCATCTTTCCGAATAAATAAATCGGCATATATTATTAAAGTGTTGTAGTAATATATCGAATGTAATTTGATCTATGTCATTATGTGTGTAACCACTAATAGTAGAACTATAGATCAGAAAGAATTACATTTGATGAGTCCCTAATCAGCTAAGCTTCTTTATGAAGCGATCAGTATGAGACTAGCTCCTTGTGATCATGCTCTACTAATCATGGCAAAGTGCGTGCCGGAGTTATATCATAGATACCATCAGGTCGATGATATCGGACAACCCGATGGTGAGTATGCTGCATAGATCCAGTCATGAGATACTCACATATCGTAACTTGTCATTATATCCTAAGACCAAGGAGTCTTTGTGTACACTATGTAACAAATACCTAAGTTTGACCTAGTCTAACGTTATCTGTAAAAGGGTAACTATAACGGCTTCGATTGGCTTTGGCATTTATTGCACTAGTGAACTCGAAAGGCGTCTGAGGGATTTATCACTCATACTTCGGTATGAGAAAGATATCCGTTTAGGCCACTTGATGAGTATGACTGAAGAAAGAGCATGGCCATGCAGGTGATACCTTAGTATCAGTTTTCAGTCATCTCAGATATCAAGAAATAGTGATTGATAAATTAGGGTGACCATTCTATGCCTATTGATCAATCTGGATATCGGTTTGATAAAAGGACAGTGACATGTACGATAACAGGTTAAGTCGAATAATCGATAATCACGAATATTGGATAATCATAATGTCTTGCTAGAGGCCACTTATGATGGAAAGGGTAAAATGGTAATTTTACTAGTCTGCCAATTATTCGTGAGCCTAGAGGGTCACACGCATTAAGCACAATACATGAAAATAATTATGGATGAGATTTGAGAACGATTCGGTAGTTTTCTGGCCTAAGGTTTTAACCAGACGGTCGAAGAAATCAATTCGAGGAAATTGAGCCGTTTTGACTAAACCGAAATTAGAACACAAGTTAATGGGTTTAATTTGGGTTTTAGTTAAATGGGCTTAAAGCCCATTTAGGGTTTAAGATAAGAGAGGGGTTAAATGCAAATAAGAAGGATTAAAAGGATGGATAATGCAATTTTTATTTTGAAATTCAATTTAATTTCAAATTAAAAATCACATAATCTATAATTATCTTATCCTTTTGATTTTTTCAGAAACTAACTCCCACTCTCTCTCCCTCTAATGGCTGAAAATTCTCTCCCTCTCTTCCTCCATTGTTGCTCTTGTTTTCTCTCAAAATTTCTAGCAAAAATTAGAGAGAAAAACCATTTCGGTTGTGTGCTTGTGTGGACTTGATAGAGAGGAAACTACGCTTGTGTTCTTGTCGATTTCAAGAGGTAAAATATCATATTTTAGGTGAGTTTATAACATGTTCAAATAGCATTAAGATCAAGTTTTAATCGATCACCACGGTTACATATTGTCTGCTACATGATTTTCAATCTTTGGAACCCGTGGTGATCTCTTTCATCGTGCCCTCAGCCTAATGGCTTCGGGTGCAACTTGCGTTCAAAAACTCAAAGGTTCACGGGATTCTGCAATTCACACCAAGTATCGCATTTCGCTAAGTACTTCATCGATGCGAGAGCCGAGATATCCGTTGCCGAGAGTCGTTTAGTATACATTGGAAGACCGTGTTGTCGTCCGCTTCCCGCAAACGGGGCATACGGTACACGTTGCTTCGTTTCGATTCCTTGGCGCGGACCGCGCCGGGGGTACGTTTTTTGTCGGGCGGCGTGGGCTTGCAGCCAATCCCCCGACATCGGGTTGCGGTGGGCGCGTGCGCCACCTACTCCCCGCGGTTTATTAACGAGTTCGCGGGTCGTTCTGCAGTGCAGGGTTCGACAATGATCCTTCCGCAGGTTCACCTACGGAAACCTTGTTACGATTTCTCCTTCCTCTAAATGATAAGGTTCAGTGGACTTCTCGCGACGTCGCTGGCAGCAAACCGCCCATGTCGCCGCGATCCGAACACTTCACCGGACCATTCAATCGGTAGGAGCGACGGGCGGTGTGTACAAAGGGCAGGGACGTAGTCAACACGAGCTGATGACTCGCGCTTACTAGGAATTCCTCGTTGAAGACCAACAATTGCAATGATCTATCCCCATCACGATATAATTTCAAAGATTACCCGGGCCTGTCGGCCAAGGCTATAGACTCGTTGAATACATCAGTGTAGCGCGCGTGCGGCCCAGAACATCTAAGGGCATCACAGACCTGTTATTGCCTCAAACTTCCTTGGCCTAAACGGCCATAGTGTCACACCCTGGGAAAATTGACCGCAAATGGTCCCCCAACGTGTGACAATCCGACCCTTGCAACCGCTCGGGTTGTGCATAAACTCTTGCAGAACCCTCGCCTCCACCCTTCGAAGGCTACCGTCCCAACGAGACCGACAAACGCCCGCAGCTACGCGCGGGCCATTCTTACAACCAACCTGGCGCAACGCGACCAAGACCGGAGCAGGTCGCCCGCAAGGCAACCGCGGGCCACTTTTGACTCCACCAACTCAACCGAAGGCACCCGTGGCCAATGACGCAGCCACAGGCCACTTCCGAACCACGACGACCTCGACGAAGCCGCGGACACCACCGAGGGTCCGCGGGCCAATTCTTTGACGATGCCCCGAGTGCCCACAACCACTCGCGGGCTATTCTCAACCGACGACGCCCCAAGCGCCCGCAGCCGCTCGCGGGCCATTTCGGCGACAACGACGTTGCCACGCCGCCCCGAGTACCACAACCACTCGCGGGCCATTTCCACGACACCGCCCTGAGCGCCCACAGCATGTTCGCAGGCCGCCTCAACGAAGGCAAGCACACGACCGCCTCGGGCTCACCACGAAGCCCGCGGGACACTTTGGCGACACCAACCTGGGCCGACTCCACAACGTCGGACCATTCCAATTCGGCCAAGTCCACCAAGACGAAGCCCGCCAAGCCCACTTCCGAAGTCAACCAAGATCGGCCAAGATCCCGACTTGGTCCCCAAGACATGCCTCCTTTCCTTTCCGGGAACAAATCAACATTAGTATTGATTTGTTTCCCCTTTGCCTAAGATCGAGTCAATTAATGTAGATTTCATTCCTTTCTTTGCTTAGCCGAGTCTCCTATAAATAGGAGAAATCTTTTCATTTGTAATGACGGAGTCACTTGGGGAGCTACTTCTCCCTAAAGCCGAAGAAGTCCCGGCCTAATAAAAAAGAAGCGTTTCATTTTTGTTTGGTGTTCTCTCGTCCCTTGGTAAGTCTGAAACCTGACTACCATTGTATTATCTTCTATCATCTCTACCCTCGAGGACTTGGATCGGTTAAGACCCACCGATCCTCTTCACTTATTTCGCTCCTAAAGGCCTTAGGAGACTCGGGCGTTGTGGACGGCCACCCCCGATTTAATACGTTTTTAAAACAAGCCACCTCGTGTATACTTGGGTGTTCGAGACAGCGAGCAATATCGCCTAGAACTCATCCTCGGCTCACGTAGGATCGGATCCTTGGACGTTCTTAAGAGTGAACGCTCCCGAGGATACCTTCTTTCAACTTCACCGTTACCTACGCCTCACAATGGCCGCGCCCTTCCGAGGTTGGATAAGAGATGTCCATCCCTTGGGGGCAGCACCTTTTTAAACTTGGGGAAACCTTTGAGGATAGCTGAGAGGACGGGATCCAAGGACCCGGAAGCTCGGGCCTCAAAGGCGGACCGTGGCCATGGTTGTCGAGCCGCGGGGCTCTCGGGAGTTAATCTCCGGATCCTCCTCGCTCCAA